>CAJNIZ010005269.1:57978-119860 GCA_905231905.1 Symbiodinium pilosum
GGGGCGAGGGGGGGGCGGGAAAGAACAAGGCAGAGGCTGGTGGGAGGTCAAAGAACGAAGAGGCTTGCACGCCCCCCCTAGAAGGGCCCTGCAGACGCTATCCTGCGAAGGTGGAGAGCTTGCGCTCTCAAGTGGCACTTCTGATGGGGCGAGGCCGTCCACGGAGATGAACTCTAGGAGATATTCGAGAGGTTAAGACTGACTCGCATCAATTCCCAGCAGCAGTGCCGATTGCACAAGCCTGTCACAGGAATACAGAGTCTTGGAGGGTGTTTCTGCCATGAGTCTCTGCCCTCTCGGGATAGAGGCCTAACAAAAGTGCAGTTGCTACCGCGGCAGTCCGTAGGACATGGAGTAGGCTGGTATGCAACAGTCCAGGGAAACCGCACGCGCCGGCCGAAATCAGTGTTGTGAGCTCGCAACCCCAAAAAGAGTATCTCAGTAGCAGGCTAAGCCTTGGACAAACAGAAATCAGAACGCAGGAAGACAACACCTTCTTTGCTGAAGCCTGTAGCAGCAGCACGTTGCCCTGCTATACTGCTACTGCTTGTGCCGCAGGCCCCGCGCCAGGTATCGCTGCTGCAGCAGCTCTGGCCATTGCTGCGCACTCAGAGCTTCAGTTTGGGTGAGGCGGCGACGTTATGGGTACAATCAGCACTTGAGTCAACCGGTCAGGGTCTGCATCACTGTGGGACTGGCATAGTCAGATTGCAGCATGCTCTGCTCATCAAGGGGCATTGATCGAGCACGTGACTCTGTATCCCTGCTTAGAGAGGTCAACTTGAACACAACTTCTTAAGAAAACAGCAACTGATCGCTGAAGCGTATCTTGCGGAGAAATGGATTAACAAAAATGCGCCGTCGCAGCTCTGCCTGAGCTCCGTGAAGCCCAACTTGAAGCCCCAGGGCCCCAAGAAGCTTACCCGGACGGCGCTGACCGCCGCGGCCACTGAGGCGTGTCAGAGATTTGAGTGAGCAAGAGAGAGGGAAGTGGGTTGTGGTGCGTCTTTGTAGGACCGAGGAGTTGAAGCTTGTCATTCTTTGCATGGTTCAGGGCTCTGGGCTCTGGGATTGCATGTTCGTGTGCAGCAAGCATGCACCCGTAGCTGTGAAATGTGTCAACTTGTAGCCTTCGCTCCCATCCGAGGATTGGTTTGATCCTCCCATCCCCCCGGCGGTTTATCGCAAACATGATGCTGCTCCATGTAGACTGAAGAGTAGCCTGACAACATGGCTCCAAACACCAGAGCCTGCCACAGGCTACCGCAAACATCGCTCCTTTTGTGTAACCTGCCATGGCCATGATCCGCTGCGTGCAGCCATACCGATAGCACGTTCATCCCATGGCATCTTGGTTTTTACCATCAGCTACAGTAGTTAGACTGTCTAAGGATTTAGGATTGGAACAGTTTGGAGGCTTAGTTTGGGGAGGAACCTCAGGTCTGTTTGCGCAACTTTGCGGTATCCCTCCAGGATAGCGACTCTGGGAGTTGGCCAAGCGTTCTCCTGCAGGTGATAGGAGCATGGACTTTCGAAGATCATCTACTCTTGATATGCGTTGCGTGCTGCAATCGTTGCAGAATGCATACGAAGCCACAACCAACTAACGAATCTAGGTTTGGCTAAGGAGGAGAGCTTCCCGATCCAGCTCGTGGAACTTCGGCTGGCATGTATCAGGTTTCAGGACAACGTTACGTATCTAACATGGAGGAATTTGTTTAGAAGCACACAGGAAAGGTCCTGATTCGGAGCGGAACCCTTGAGATAGAGGCCATACCTTTTAATGCATCTAGTCAAGGAAGGGAGCATGAGGCCGAAGCGTCTTGGGATGCATGGCTTGCTTTAGCCAGAGCTGTGCTCAATCTCATACACTTGCTCGCAGATGTCAGTATCGCAACAGTTGATGCTGCTATGCCTCTAGAAAATAACCGCTGGTGCGGTTTTCTGGGTTTGGCCTGATGCTGAAGGAGACAGCAAGTGGACGGGGTTTGGTTGCCAGCCGCGACGTTGCCAAGGGTGAGGCGCACAAATATTTTTGCATGCAGTTGGTGTCTTATCACATGGAAGGCTAAAGTAAATGGTGTTTGCAATGCAAGTTGTGGCCTCAGCCTCGAAGTTCAAGAAACAGCAGGATTCGACAAGAGTCTTCAGGGTTGCCACAAACTGCGTCAGTCAGGTGGTCTTCCGCTGCGCGCCTGTTGCGGCTGTACTGCACGACTGGGCACTTGCAAAACATTGCAGGCCCACGCCGGCCGTCCACTCATATCGAGACGAGCTGTGATCAGATGTGTTCTGTGATCAGATGTGTTCAGTATAGCCGCATCAAGCATCCTCCCAACTTCTCCCAAGCCTTCAACACCTGATGCAGCCGCTGTCTGAAAGCCGTCGGTGCTGACGGCAACCCATGCTCTGGCTGCCGCCGCTCGGATGAAGCCTCTAAAAGAAGCTTGACTCACTGAACCCGGACAGTCGCCTTAGCTCCCCCTCATGCATCCCCCGCACCCCAGAAGGTGCCGGGTTGCAGTTCTCGCTGATTGGCGTGGTGTGTGGCTGATACTGTCACATGGTGGTCTAGCAGGCGAGAAACATGTAGCGCCCTGGCGCAGCACCTCTTGGACAACCGACCTCAAGCAGCTGAAGCCAATACTAAGACACACACGCGCTCAGATAGCGCCACATGCTTCAGCATCTCCAGCTTGGCAATGAACAGCACCCTCGAACGTTTCATGAACCAACATCAGGTGCGCGTGGTCGGCATGCATGCTAGCAAGGTCGAAGCATGATCTAGAGCTCTTTTATGATTGCTCCTACTAAATGTTTTGTTATAGTGTTATGATTCAGTTATGATGCCGTTATGAGTTTAACCAGGTGAAAACCTCAGACATGCGGGCACCCAGGCGCCGCTATTTTCTGCTCCGCCTGCCGTAAGCTGCCGGCAGCGCGGGCGCAGCACAGGCATGGCCTGGGTGTTTCTGTTTGCGAGGATCTAGGATAGCAGTACTACCTTAATAGTACCATAGCAATACTAGGAATAACTGGTAGTACTACCTTAGTATATGAGCTGTACTATAGTCTAAACTCCTTGAAGGGGCATATATACAGGGATACGGTACTATCTTAATAGATATGATAACATTGTGTGGTGCGGGGACAGTTGTGATTGAGAGCCTTCAGCCGAAAGTGCTGCGCACGGCAGGCTTGAAACTAGTTACTACTGGTGATCAGGTGTTGGCGTGCTGTCTCCGTTCAACTAGAAAAAGACTAGCAGTTAGCAGTCTGGATCAGCCCATGCCAGAAGCAGTGTCTGTCAAAGAGCCCTAGTTATCTGAACTCGCACGGATGCTCTCAGCTTCAGAACTCGGACTGGACACCTCAGAAGAGTATTCAAAACCCGCACGTTGTCTGACAAAGCTGCCTTCATATTCAACCAAGCACTGCTAGCTAAGAAGTCTCATCATTTAGGCACCTACATGCAATCCCTACAAACCCCTGCATAAATCCAGTTTCCATCCCTCTTTTCATTTTGCAGCTGATGCTCCATTATTCTCGTTGCATAGTCTGCATATTGCAACCCCTTCATTAACTGGTTGGCATGTTGTTCCCCAGTTCCTAAACCCTGAACCATAAATAGCTTCCTGTCCTCAGGAGCGAATGCCAGGCCTTACGACGTCTGCGGAGTGACTTCTCTGGGAGCTTTTAGGTCGCCTTATAGGTGAACTGAGGCTACTTGAACAGGAACCTTTGGGGGTGGTACGGGGGGATTGTTGGGGCACCCATGATTTTTGCAACGTCAGATGTTGACCTGAAGTTTGCGTGTTGAACGAAGGTGAGAAGCCACTGCGGCGCAAGCTGCACCTGAAGAAAGGTGCCTTCTTGTCAGCATGTTCACTGTTTGAGTGCATGATAAAGATTTTGGCTTCTTGCCTTGCATTCTGTTAATAGTGTACCAACGTTATCTATCTTGCAGTCCCTTTCCTTTGCGTGGTATCCTTTTGGGGTCTTGTGCATTCTCGATATTTTGCTGTGGCTCAGTTCTGGCTGCGTATGAATGCTGGATTCTCAGCCCATGCCATGGGGTTGCCGTTGCCAGCTTTATTGAACCAAATCACTGCAATGGTTGGCTACAGGAGGGCAATCCTTTCAACTTCCAACAGCCTAGATACTGTGGTGGGTCATGTGAGCTTCTGCCAAAGCAAATCCTCGGCACCCATCCGCAGAAGCCATGCTTCGTTGGCTAAGAGTTTTTAGGATTTTGGGACGGGCCCGAATCCAGATGTTCATGACCGCATCCTCGCTGATACTGGGCAGGACATGGCAAGGACGCGACCAGCATGATGCGGCTCTGAGCTCAGTTCTGGTAGGCCTTCCTTTTTCTTCAAAATCTCTCCATTGGCATTCCTGCGATCGAATGAGAATTATCCTCTGTTGAAGGCCTCAGATAAAGCCCTTGCTATAAACCTTGCCACAGCACGTCCAATCATCGACAATACCTCATCCGATGATGTTCAGATTGCAGGTCAGACCTACTTCTTTGGCCGAAATCCTGACTCCTGAATGCTAACGCCTAGAGATCCCTCGGTCACGGCGGCCCAGGCTCGCCCTTCGCCTGCTCAGTGTTCGGCGGAGAAGCCTCTATGGACAGAGGCCGCTTGAAAGAACAGAATCAGAAGCAAAGGGTAGACCTGTTTAGTTCGATTCGTCGGGATTCCCAGAAGGAATCATGGCGAGGTTGCTCTTGAGGCCCTTCAGGGGCATGGTTCTGAGAAACACCGTTCGGTGGCTGTCAAAGGAGGTGGGATGTGGGCTTAAATACGAAAAGACCGCGAAGATGTGACAGGCTGCTTAGATTTTACTTTTGACAGAGAAACAACTGATGTTGATAGCAGAGCAGCCTTGATGGTAAGCATTCAGCGATCGGCGGATTTTTGTGAGGCCACAACAAAGTGCCGTGAATGACGGGCTTTGAGCTGCGAAGCCAAACCTGACAGGCACCATACTCGAAAAGGATTTCAACTTACACAATGCGCTGGAAAAATCCATCAACTCTGCTGACACGCAAGGTCGGTGCCGCTTCTTGGTGATGAGGAAGGCGGCGGAGTCTGGGCTGCTTGCCGGCACCAGGAAAGTACAGGGCTTTTCTTCTGGCGGATCAGGTTTTTTTCTTGCTTGCGGTTTTGAAACGGCTGTGCATGTCATGGCATGCTGAAAAGAATCTGCCCGATCGTGGAATGTGAGGTCCCGGAAGAAGATGAGGACTGCTGGCCCCGCCCTTGGAATTTCAGGTTGCAGGTCTCTCCATTTTGAGTTGATCTTCTGCAGTCAGTCGGGGTGACACAGATGTCAAGTTGTGGAGGTTTTGGGAACCAAGCTTTTCAAATGTGCAACTCCTGCAACAACATGATGGCAGACCAACTTTGGTCCAGGACGTGGTCCATGACTCCTGGGAGGATGTAGAGATGCTGACACCTTCAGAGCAAGACTTGGATGCCATGGTGGAGGCCTTTTGCCATGGAAGGACTATAGTGCTGTGGGCATGTGAATTCAGTTCGTTCAGTTTGAAGCCAGATGATGTTTGAGAGATTTCTTGCATGCCAGGCATTGCCCGCTTGGCGAGGTCAACAATTGGAAGGCATCCTGACTGCAGTCCAGTGTACAGCATGTAGCTCACAACCCCAAACTCAGTGACCTGCAGCATGCGTGTTCGATCTCCCCAACAGCCTTTCCGGTTAAGGATTGTTACCAGCAACCCTTGATCACCAGCTTTCTCAAGCTCTGAGACTGGGCAAGGGGGCGCCAATGCCGTTCGGCTTCTCTTTACGGCGCGCCGCGATGAAATCTACCACCTGCTTTGCCGGAGACTTGCTGCCCATGTGTGAGAACGAGCCTGATGTTGAGAAGGTGCGAGAGGCAACCAGGCCCTGGCTCCTCTTACTGTACCCACGAAAAGCATCTTCTTTGGAATCCCAACACGGTTCCGTGGGTGAAGATGTAGTCTGGCAAGAAACTTCATTGTAAAGGCAGGCTCTCTCCCTGAACTTGGCTTAGCAGGGTAGACTTGATTGCGACATCGTGAATCATGCTGCACTCATTTGAATTACGGTGCATTCGGAAAAGCGCAGAACGCACGTGAGAGGAAGTAGCATGTCGGTAACTGTCTCAGAGCCACGCTCCTGTGCCCAAAATCCCAATAGACCTTCAGCCTTGCACTGACACACCGCACAGCAGCCCCAGGATCGCTTTCAATGCCATGGCATTGGTGCCTGAGGCACACTCCTGGGAAAGCGGGTTGGATTTTGCAGCATCATCATGGTCCTCCAAGCCTTCTTTGACATTCCTTTTCAACTTCTTGGAAAATGGCGACACAAACTTCTAGCTATTTACACGTAAGCACGAGTGCTCTTCTAGCAGTTGCGGTCTGATAGCTGCTGTACTCGCTACGTCGGTGATAAGAAGAGAATAGTTCAGCTACACCGATGAGAATGGAGAAAAGATTGGGGCCTGCACGAGTACAATGACCATGTTTCAGCAGCAGCAGTAACGGTGAAGACTGGAGCCGGGCAGAGGCGCCACTCCGAGCCGGAGGCCGATGGCGAGAAACGGGCTCCTCAGATTCAAGGGTTTCTATAAACAGAGGGGTCAGATGCGGTAAAATGAAATCTAGGGGCGCCAGCCTCAAATTCCACGTTCATCAGTTCGTGATCCAAGTTTTTTTTTTGTCCCTGTGGCTTCTTGCAGGATTTCATTTATGTTGCTGGCCCCTGTGGAAAGGGAACCCAGGAAATCTTATGTAAGTATTTGATCAGTTTGGGGATTCGGCCGACAGGATTCATTTCCGTGCACTGGGCATCTTCCCACTGTGATAGTGAGAGGAATTTTCGATAATAAAGACGACAAAGCCCGAGCCTCCCGCTGTGATAGTGGGAGGCGAGGGCTGGCGACGACAAAGCCTGAGCCGCCCGCTGTGATAGTGGGCGGCGAGGGCTGGCGACAGCAGCCTTTGAGGAGGCATGTCACAAATTTAGGTTTGCGGCTTAGGCTGGAAGGATTTTTTGCAGGCCTCCGGTCCACGGCAAAGCGGCCCCTTGTTTTTTTCCTGGGCGTGGCTGGGCTTAGAGGCTCTGGTCAGCCGTGGTCCCGCGCGTCGTGACGCCGGCGCGTGGGGCGTCCTCGACACTCTGAGCGTGAGTGACGACCCTCTCGGTGTTCTCGGCGTATGGTGACGCTGGTGGGTGGAGCGTCCTCGAAACTCTGAGCAGAAGTGGCGACCGTCTGGTTGTCTTCGGCGCGTCATGACGCTGGCGCGTGGAGTGTCCTCGAAACTCTGAGCGCGAGTGACGATGCTCTCGTTGGTTTCGGCGCGTCGTGACGCTGACACGTAGAGCGTCCTCGAAATATCCTGGGTGTGAGGGGCGACCCTCTCGGTGTTCTCGGCATGTTTTGTCATGATTCAACAGCGTTCATCATTCCGAATGTTTTTTCATCATGTGTCATCAGGTTTGATCATGTTTCACAACTTTAAAATCATGTTTCATTTCATCTTTTGTACATTTGTTCGTCAGTTTTCGTCACTGTTCATCATGTTGCATTGTGTTTCATCATTTCTTCTCACTTTCGATCGCTTTTCTTGATCCTCATTGAGTTTTGTTTTGCTCCTCCGATTCTCCAAATCGTGCCATTGAAAGTATTGAGGCATTGGAGCCCTCATGTGTTTGTCGTTGTTGATCTTTCATTTGCATTTTTGGTGGCAAATTCTTTGAATAGGAGCGCGTAATACACGTGATTTTGAAGAAGCTCCTGCGAGACGCTTGAAGGGTCCTTAACTCTTCATGTCTCATGTGCTTTCGTCAGTTTCCATGGTTTCTCATCAGTGTTCATGATGCTCAGGAATTTCATCATGAACCCTCACTTTGCATCATCTGTAGTGGTTTTGCATCATGCTTCATCATTCTCATCGTGTTTCTATCAGTTTACATTATGTGCATGATTTTTAATCATTTTCTTCAGTGTTCATCAATATATTCATCACGTTTCATCAGGTTTCGTGTATTTTCCCGTGACTCATCATTATTCATCGTTTGTCAGCATGTTTATGAGCTTTAATTAATCATTTCTCACCACATTTCATCATCTTTCATCAGGTTTCGCTATTTTTCCATTGCTTATCATCGTTTCCCACAACTTTTCACTGTGTTTAAGCAGTTTTCTCCTTCATTCAGTACATATCCTCTCTCATCATTCGCATGATGTTCAATCATCATTCATGATTTATGTTTCTGGTCATTACTCATCACTAGTCAGCATTATTCATGATTATTCGTCATTTTCCATCATGTGCAGTCCTCCTTCTTCATTTTTAACAGCTTTCATTTTTTGAATTGTTTTTCATCAGGTGTCATCAGGCTTCATCATGCTTAGAACTATCACTGATCCCAGCATAGCGTGATGCTGGCGCGTGGAGCGCCCTCGAAATTTTGCATAAGTGGCGACCTTCTCGTTCTTTTCAGCACGTCGTGAGGCTGGCGTGTAGAGCGTCCTTGAAACTCTGAGCGTAAGTGACGACCCTCTCGGTGTTCTAGGCGCCTTGTGACGTTGGCGTGTGGAGCGTCCTCGAAATTTGGGGCATAGCTGGTGACTTTCTCGTTGTTTTCGGCGCGTCGTGACCTTGGCGCGAAGAGCGTCCCCGAGATGTCTGGCGTAAGTGGCGACCCTCTCGGTGTCCTCGGCGCGTCGTGACGCTGGAGCGTGGAGCGTTCTCGAAATTCTGGGTGCAGATGACCACTCTCTCGGTGGGAGCGGCGCGTCGTAACACTGGAGTGTGGAGCGTCCTCGAAATTCTGTGCGTAAGTGGGAACCCTCTTGTTGTTTTCGGCGCGTCGTGACGCTGGCGCGTGGAGCGTCCTCGAAATTCAAGTGGTGACCTTCTCGTTGTTTTCGGCGCGTCGTGACGCTGGTGCGAGGAGCGTCCTTAAAATTCGCGCGTAAGTGGCGACCCTCTCATTGTTTTCCGCGCGTCGGAGCGCTGGCGCGTGGAGCGTCCTGAGAATTCTCTTCGGAATCCTGGAGCTTAAAGAATCCTTTCAGCTGCGGCTAGCCCAATCCCTTTCAGCTGCGCCTGGGAAAAACAACGCTTCCGGGCCCTCGGATGTGTGTGTGTTTTTTCCTTGCCGTGGCTGTGGGGAATCCTTCCAGCCGCGCCTAGGAAAAAAATGCGCCTCCGGGCCCCGGACGTATGTTTTTCCCTGGGCGTGGGTTTTGCAATCCTTGCTATGGCGTCGGCTTGTAGGAAATCCTCACAGCTGCCCCTAGGAAAATCCTTTACAGCCACGCCTGGGGAAAAACACTTCCGCCACGTCGAAGCCCCATGAACATTCAAACTCAGTGGTTCCTGAGGCCTTAACCCCCTTCATATGCATTCTCTCCATTGCCCCTCATGCCCCCGCGACTTTATGCGGTAAAATCCAGGGCAAACCCCCCATGTATGTCCAACCCCTATCATAAACTAGTACACATGTGTATATGGAGGTTGTACTATTGGAATGTGTACGGGTGTTAACAAAGAAAAGTGCAGTGTGGTTTTTCGCGTAGACTTACCTTCTGAAGCTAGACAAGCCATCAAGAGATCCATGTCGAGTCGTTCAACTTTAGGTACACTTCCACCGAACATGCAAGCTGACTTGAAAGAGGAGACACACATGCATGCATCAAGGCGAAACTGAAAGGAATCCAAAGCAGCATTCCAAGATCAAAACACTTCGTCAATCAAGACGGCAGATAGTGCCCTGCAGGACGCCTGGAATTTGCCCTGAATCCATACCCGAAGCCTCAGAACTGCGTACTAGCAAAATTTCTCAAAACACGAAGATGAAGTCCCAGGTATTGCCCTTTATCCCTCTGGAGCTATGGTCAACCATTCGTGCAATCCTTCGTGCCTTGCCTGCATGGTTGCATGGGCTGTCGTTGACTGTCTCAGTCTTCGTTTGCTTGATCCATAATCCTGCACGCCTTTGAATCCGCATGTGAGCTGCGACTTTCATCTACATTGCAATCCACAGCTTCAGGGCGTGATGTTCTAAAATCGATGGCCTCAAAGTGCCTGCTCACAGGTGCATTTGGTTCGTGCGCGGCGGCCTTCTGGTATTGGAGGCACAGCGCCGAGTGCGCCGCGGTGGTGCCACCAGGTAGCAAAGCTTCAGCACAGGTTCATTTAAGAAGCTACACTCGGCTTTTTAACCGAAGAGTTAGCCCCTGAACCAGTATTGAGGGTGGATAGGTGGATTTCTGGAGCATGTGTCTTGTTATGGAGATGATCTGAAATGCAATGTAATTCGACAAGTTACACCCAACGCCTCAAGCCAAGACAAGCCAGCTTGAGGTTCCGAGTTAGTTACCAACACAAGGCTCAAATTTCTACTTGTGCGAATACTACCACACAGTAAAGACAATCGCAGTACCGGTGCCTTTTGCGCTGCTCACATACAAGTACAGCTGGGCGCAAGCTTGTTAATTAGAACGCACACACACGCACACACACCCACACACGCATTCGCAGCTGAGGAGCTCACCATCGCCTATTTGCCCATTCATGGCAATCGCGAGGCGGGCAGGGCTCAAATGCAGCTACTCACAATCCAGTGACTGCAGCGAAGCCCTGAAGTTCAGAAGTCGCTCCGCAAATGTGTGACCTTACCACTCTAGGAGTAAGCTTTGATGGGTGCGGCTGATCATCCTGGAGCTTCAAAGCACCGCATCATCTTCCACACCGGGTACTTGGGAGCTGTGCAGAAACTGAAACCACCCACTGCAGGTTCGTCAGCAGAGACTGCGAAAGGTGGGGCGCAAAGGGGCCGGGGACAAGGGGAGTGGTAACGCCGGACTTGGAGGATGTAGCGCAGAGCTAGGCGTCGACCTTCTTGCTTTCAAATCAGCCTCTATTCGGCTTAAGAAGCAGAATCAATCTCCTAATTGGCGTGAATGAGACCAGATACCTGCAGCCAAGACTTCGAAGACCTCCAGCAAAACATGTCAAGCTCAAAGCACTGGACTCGCCCCTTTGGACTGAGGCCTTCGGGTTTCACTGCGCGTGCGCGAAGTGCGCTGCAGAAGCGAAGGGAAAACCAATGTGCTGCGCATTAGGGGAGGGGCCTGTGAAGCTGCACGAAGTTGACGTTCTTCTGCAGACCTTGGCATGAAGAGGAGTGATAGGACGGTCGTCTCCGCTCGTGTAATCACTTCTTTTCAGTCGAGAAATGGGTTGAAGAACATGTAAGCTGATGAAGTGCTTGGAGATGGATTATTCGCCTCGCCTCTCACACCCAAACCCTGAGTCAAGCAGAGCCGGTGACCTCAGCACAGGCCCCCTAAATGATCACCTCCAAACCTCCACAAGGCAGCCCTGCTGTACTCTAAGAAGCCGATTGCCTTGCATCCCGTCCTTCTTGTGCAGCTCTTGGAGGCAGTGCAGCCCAATGGTGCCGCGGCGGAGGTCTGGGATTTGAAAGACTTTCGCATTTGGACGTTCGTTTAGACGTTCAGAGGGAGCGTGTAACATGACGTAGACGGCTGCCGTGGTCTAAGCACAGCTTCATGCTGTCTTTGGAAACAAACTCAATATTCCGATGCCTGCGTGATACTCGATTTTGTGAGAAATGCGGAATCCTCACTTTGAGTAGCAGCCATGCTTGTAATCCTTTTTGGCGAGTTCTGCGCCTACGGGCTAACGCGGAAGTTGCCAACGTAGATTCAATCCTTTGCCCTCGTGTTGGCGAAGTTTGATGCCACGAGGTGCTCCAGTGGAAGCGTTTGGCTTCAAGACGGGAGCATCAGCTGCAGCGTGAGGACTTGTGACAGAGTCCCTACTGTTGGCTTTTGAATCCTTGCATTTGTTGAGGGAAGAAGACTAGCCTTCTGGAAATATCAGGCTGCTTCAGGCCAGGCAGGGAGGTCCAGCGAAGGGGGGCAGCTGGTAGTTGGGTCTCTGGCTTGCTGCCTAGACTCCACATAGCGCAGGAAGTGGTCTGGGCACCCTATGCGAATCCCACCCCTTCAGCTCAGAATTCCTCTACACCTAAAGTCAATTAGGCTGGCAGAGAAACAGCCTGGAAGAGAGCAGCAGGAGCGGGAGGAGCAGACGGGAAAGATCACGCAGGCATGGGTTGGATCAGACTAAGACCCAGCACTCCCAAGCACTCCTACATACTGGAGCCTTGCACAAATGGGCACCTGGATGACGCGTGTAGACTTGTCATACGGCCTTTGCAAAGGATGTTAACTTTGAATAGCAAGGAAGAAGTTCTCAGTACACACGCACACATTGCTGCGAAGGCCTAATAGTTATGAATAATTACTTCTTGCCGCTCGATGTGCAGAACATAAGAGCTTGTCTCTAGACGACAGCACTTTCATGATCCTTCATTCTCAAGACTATTCAATGTACTCGACCCTGACTGCTGCTACAGGCCGAGTATTCCAATGCAGATGCCCTGCAGGGCTTCCAAAGCAATCGCAGGACTGCTTGCGTCAGCTAGACTTGTTTGCACCCAGCTTGACACGCGAGACCTACCCAAGTGGGACAAGCTAATTGAGGCCAACAGGGCGCACTTGAGCCCTCCATGTTGCCGAAGCCTCTGAGACTATACGTGAAATGCAAAGCAGCATACGGCGCCATGCAGCACTCTTTTGCATCCGGAGCTCTGCTTGTCTACATACTGACTGAACACGGCCCCTCACGCCCGGAACAATGGGGAGCGTCTCTTAGATGCAACAGGACTCGGCAAGCGTTGATGCGTGACCACTACGGCAGCTTCCGGATTGGAGGTGCAGCAGGCTCCTGTTGAAAAGCGGATGATCCTTTCCAAAACACAGCGTCCTCTGGTTTTACAGTCTCACTAGATGCAGGCCCGTTTTTAAGCTCTTGCCCCCAGCAAATCATCATACACAGCATCTGAAGCTTGATCGGGTTTTCAAACTCTCCAGTGACGGCTTCCATTACGACAAATCTTCCAGATGCATTCACGCTGCAGGCGCTACAGATGCCTAGCCGGCCCTTCTGCAATCGACCAGTCGATGCCGCAAGTTCCGTGAAGGCAATGAAGGTAATTATTCGTAGTTCAAAATTTAAAGTTCACAGGGTCCAGTATCAATAGGGCAAGGTGGCTGCAGGCTCTCCATCTAGGAAAGGGTTCTGCATCTTTGCGTCACTTCTTAGCGGGAAAGCCCGGCGAGCCTTCGCGGAGCTCTAAACGACCCGGATGCCTAACAGAGGCACTGGAAGGCTTAGAGTGCAAATTAATCTCACCATTGGCTTCGGCAGAAGCAGAACTTACAGTACTCTTTGAATTCCTGCATGCACTGGAGACATTAAATTTCAGTGTCCCCTCGTCGTTCTCAAAGATCAGATTCAATCAACTGCATTCGGAAAAGGGCTATAGGTGTTCAGATGGAGGAGGTGCAATCTATATGTTCGACCGAGTCGCAGTTAGAATGTCCGCATTTCGAATAGCATTGACTTCACTCAAAAAAATGCTGGTCTTGCGGACAAAGTACAGGACAGTACTCAACGAAGTTGTGCCGTAGGCGACTTTTTCTGAATGCCCATGTCCCCGCAACGTCTGCGCTCAAGGAATTCGGTTTGTGAACGCTACGCTCAGATTGTTTACTTAGAGCCGGTCTGCAAGCTTTGCTAGGAATTGTCAGTTCTGAGGACCCTCAATTCTAATGGATGATGCCGACGGAGCTTGTATCACAGCTTTGCAGGCTTCACTGAGGGAGCAGTTGTACCCGTCCTGGATTCAGAATCATGCCTCTGGAGTCAACTTACCAGTAGGACGACGCACGGCTAGCCGAGCTAGGAGAGCTGGAGAATCACAGCGTCCACAGACATGATAAGCCTTCCCTGTCCATCACCTGATCTCCGCCATTAACTTAAGGCCTGAACTAGAAACTAGACTATGCCCCCTTGGGCTTGGCATCCTTCGCGCTTGACATGCCATCCTGCTTGCCTGGCATTGCTGCTGAGGAGGAAACATCGCCCCAAGCTGCAACATGCCTTTGTGGTCCTGCACGTAGCCAAATCCACTCCCCATGGCGGTCAATGACATGGAAGCGACTGCATGCTAAGATGGGCAGGCAGCACTACAAGGTAGTTCCTAGTACGCCATGTTACTGTAAATGAGATGTCCATTTGCGCCGGGCGCTGAAAGCAGGAGTTGAAGAAGCTCCAGGAGGAAGTCCTTGCAGGCTGGATGCAGCTGTCATGGTCCTCTGAGTTGTTCTCCCAAGATATGCAAGCATTGTGTGTAATTACGGAACGGGGGTTGACCACGCTTGAGACTTCAGACATGCAGATTCCAACATCTAGCACACGGGTATGCCCAACATTTGGAGATGCCTGGGACTTGCATCAGGAATCCTCGAAACGAAGCCATAAGCATGTCCCGCAGCTGTAGGTCATATTCTATTATATATATATATAGATACACATATATAGATCCCTAGGAAGGTTTTGCTCATCCTCTCAGCTTTGGCTTTGCTACTGTAGCCTTGGTTAGTTAGCCCTGCACTGAGACCCTACCTTACATGGCTTGCAAGGTTGGAGTTTCATAAGGTTTGGATCATAGGCCCAGGTGCCCTTTTCCAACTCTGGGGGGTATTTTTAAAGGATGGGTCCCTGTTTCTGTTTGGTTGTTGGGGCGCATCAAGGCATCCTAGCATGGGCACAACCTTTCTTTTTTTGTGTTGTGGACACGTAGACTTCTTTTCAAGGCATCCATGGATGAACGCCCTCATTTTGACATCAGGGAGTTTCTCCAAATGACTTTATAGAATCTGCAATACTCATCCATATAGGGTCCCAATTACCTTCTACTATAACCTCAACACATACCCTACCATGAGGTAGTAGTTTCTTTCTTCCATTTTTCTTTCCAATATCCCTATATAACCCATTCCACCGCACCCATGGCCACCCCGTACTTGGAGGCCTTGTGGCCGACTCTGAGGATGACAACGAGGAAGACTTGGGCCCAGCCGAGGTGCCCAAATTCCGAAAACCCTGTAGACTTCAGGGTTTAGGGTACACTGTAGAGCCTACTTCTTATAAACCCTGAACCCGGAGACTCAAATCCTACGCAAAAAAAACCCAAAGCCAAGAAGCCGCGCTGCGAGGTCCCAGAGATCGAGGAGGGTCAGGCCAGGAGTCCGGAAAGCAACGGCTTCCAAGCATCGGTCCACTCAAAGGTCTTCTTAAAGCATGCTACGCATAGTTTTCACTGTCTTTGCCATTGTTAATGCCAAGGAAAGTGGACTTCTGTGTCATGCAGCTGTCTCCTTGCAGTCCTTCATTCCCTAAGTGCTTTTTGCTTCTTTCTGATCCTGACTTTTCGCGCAGGTCCGGGATGAGCTGGCTGCGGGACTCGCTGCCATTGAGGAGTCCGCGCAAAGGGGTTATAGGGCGTGGTCTCAGTCAAGATGCTCGCTGCTCGAAGGGGTTCTTTGGCAAAGGCAAGGAGAAGCGTTCCGTAGATTCCTGGAGCCCTGCGCCCTTGTCACAGGCGCAGCACTTTCTTCCTCCGCCGCGGAGTTAATTCCACACAAACTTGCGTCGAACTTGGCGACGATTTTATGGTTACGTATTTCGCAACTTGGTGCATCCAGATTCGGCCCGTGACCCATTTGGAGTCATTTTCCCTGTAAACCTCTGAGTACTCGTACGTATTACATATATACTGATTTATTTATTTATAGATAGCCGAAGTCCACCTTTCAAAAGGACCTCGTCGCAGGGCGCATAGCGCCTGAGGAGGTTGCAGCGCCGAGCCGTCCGGCAACTGGAGGCACATTGAAATGCCATCAAAGTCAGAAGTGTTGCACAGATTTGGCACCGGCGCGGGCTTCAGGGTCTAATTTGTTTTGCCACTACGGTCACCTAACCATGTGAAGCGGTTTTGGAGCAGGTTCTGTGTCGTCACTGAATGACCCTCCATGCAAAAAGGCATGTGCCAAGAAGGTTCTGTGTGAGTGATGTTTGTTGCAGTTGGAGGGCGTGTGAACGGCACTGCAGGGATGGGAGCCTGGCAGAGATACGGGTTTCAAAACACGCGCCGAACCCCCATGGGTTGTTAGCACATTGACTTGGCTGTCTGTTTTGGCCTGCTGCCTCTGTATCTACACAAGGAAAAGTTTCCCAAGTGAAGTGTGGAGTCCGCAACCGAGTTCTTTACCACCAAAAAGCCTCCCTTAATCTCCACCACGCAACCGGGAAGGCCCGTCAGTCCTCTCCGAGCCGGCGGTTCTCGTAGCCTCAGGCCGGTTACGTTGAGATTTCCCTACATGACCTCTAAGGGAGTTTCCTGGAGTTTCATACAAGAATATGCTATATATCCTTAGCACAATTCCAAATTGGATTGGGCGATGGGTCTTGGTATGGCTTGGTGTTGCCAGGTGAAGACTCAGTTTGGAGCTTAGCATGCCGTCCTCACCTTGTGGTGTTTGCTTCAGAATCGCTATGTAAAGTTTAGGGGATCTCATTTTGGGATTGACCTTTGCCATGAGGAGGCCAGGTAGATCCAGGCACGAGCCAGGATGAAGGTTCCATGGAATCATCAGAAGATGTGTCAAGGTCCAGGGTCCAGGTTGCTCCAGCTCTAGGAAGCTGAATGCAGGCCCTAGAGCCTTAGATGCCACGTCTTTTGCAAAGCAAGTGAACTTAACACCTTCTGACAACCAACCGCGACACCGATTGAGTCAAATTCCGGAGAAGTACCCGGTCAAGCTGACCGGCACTGCTGGCCTGAGCAAAAATTGCTTTCGAGATCTCGCAAGAGTCCAAAGGGGTCAGAAGAAGCATAAGAAGCACCGAGTGTTTTTGTGCTCTGAGGTGGGAAACAAGCAAAGTCTCCGTCTGCCAACCCTGCAGCCCCCGTCGTCGAAATCCTTACTTGTCAGAATGGAACTCTCTGGAACTTTACCATCTTGCCTTGCAAGCGCTTAAGCGACACACTCAGGTGGAAGATGTCCGTCACCTCGTCTTCCGCTACCAACGGCTTCGAAGCCTCGACCTCCCAGGAGGGGCTGGGGTTGGGCTGGGGTTTGATGCAGCCTCATTAGAAAAGGTTCTTGGTTGTGGTAGCTAACTTTCCGGTCCTGAAGAGAGCTGATGCGTTTGAGCAGGGCGGCAGAATGAGACGGGATTGGTGCATGAATGCTGGTAAATGTCCAGTCTGAAGTAGGATGAGATTGGTTGGTGGATGTCCGAGCGGCTCCATGGCGGCCTAAACTGTCCAATAATTGTTGACGGTTCCCAAGCACCCCTTGTCTTGGTCCAGGCACTGTGGACTTTGTGCGCCTGTCGGGTCTGGAGGCAAAACCAGGGTTCTGTTCGAACTGCCTCCTCCTGAATTGGGGGTCCTGGGGTGGATTTCGTGGTCTCAGGTAGTTCTAGCACAGAAGCTAAGCGAAGCTTAGTTGTGCATATGCGATGACAGAAGCTAAGCTGGCAAGCACGTACTTGCATTGCAGCGAGATGCACGACATTGCAAACTTGCAAAATCTACATCCTGGCATGTCCCCGCCTGCCCAAAGCAGTTACGACTTACGCTATAGCACGCTCCCAACCTTGCACCCGTAAGTGCCAGGTCTTGTCCCTGTCTCACAACGAGCTCCGAGACCTGGAGCCCCTGCGGCCGCTGGTAGCTTTGCGGGAGGCCTCCGTATCTCTATCACTTGCGAGAGGAAGGCAAATTTAGCAAATTTCGCAGCTCCAGCTCAGTTCGACTTTTATTTGGCAATTTGGATTATAAACCGATTCAATCAGCAAATGCTCCGTCCCTGCTGGACATGGAATCAACAGGATCAATGTTGGCGGAGCTTTGAGTGATAGGGCCGCGGGAAATCTTGGCGGGCCTGTGATGATCCGCACCTGCCTGAAGGTGAATTTGAACTTCAATCAAGTTCAGGACCCGGCATGCGCAGCACGTCTGCACCAGCTTCTCACCGTAAGCGTCACGGAGTGGTAGGTCTGTTTGGGATGGGTTGATGGGTCTCCACTTGCCCAGGAAGAGAAGGGCTTCAGCAAACTTCTTTGGCCCCGTGTGTTTGAGACTCGCCAGCACAAGACAAATGCGGGAGCAGGAGCTCCTACCAGAACCCTTTCTAAGCGCAAGATAATGAATCGAAGTGTGCTTGACCGCGCTCTTGATAGATGACAATCGCCATGTACTCTCATGTGGCAGCAGGACCTAAGCCCGCTCTTCGAATGCGAGCATCTGACCAAGGCCCTGTGCTCAAGAAAAGTTAAACAATTGGGAAACTCAGCTCTTCACTGCTCTCAATGCTTGTCTTGGCTTCATGTTGGCAGCGCTACGTTGAGTTCTGGACAGGTTTGGCATCTTTTTGCCTGGGCAGGTCTCACTCATGTTTCACATCAGCTGTTCCGCGAGCCGCTGTTGCGAGGCCTTCGTCGCCCACAACCGCGTGCGAAGTGTTTCCGGTTTGCTTCCCAGGCGTTGTTCTGCTGAGTTTGGGACATGATCACATGTCAAGCTTCCAGTGTATGTCACGGCCATTGAAACTCCTTTTGTGTCGTCAAAGCTCTTTCGAGCATTTCTTACTGAGACTGCAATTGGATGTTTTCCCTGGTCAAGGTTGTGAATTATCCCAACCGGTGATTTAGCCCAAGTCCCGAAGAGCCAAATGCTTCGGGTGGTCATGCGTGCCTGCATGTGCCTGCACTTGAGGCTTGGAACGCGGGTGCAGCCGACTGGAGGCCAGGTAGCAGTCAGGTGTGTCAGATGAGGGTCTCAGCTCATGGGATTCCAAGATATTCCAAAGTGCTGTGCCAATTGAACCGCAGGGACCCTTCTTGTAGAACCCTATTAGTACCCCCACATAACCTTATATAACCCTATTTAACCCCTTTTTGACTCTAATATCACAAAAGGACTCCCCTGCGAGGAGCTCTCTCTTTTGGGCAACCAGCTCCCTGCTGCGGAGTTTGAGGACTTCTGGGTACCAGAGCTTCCTACATAAATCCTGGTCTCTCAGTCTGCTATCATATTGCTATCATACAAGGGATGCATGGTAGAGTATATAGACAAGTGGGCTTGGGTAATAACCCCGCTGTCAGAATTTATGCAAGAGCGGTCCTATTTGTTGCTTCCCTTGCAAAACGATAGCCAATAAACAAAAAACAACAAGGTTAATACTTCCAGTGGTGTTTCACAGTTTCGGTAGGCCAGCCCTGTAAAACGATTTCCAAGACAAAAGAACGATAAGGTTTAACATAGGATAGGAAGAGTGGCCATGGGATTTTCAAACGAGCCCAAGTCTGACAGTCTTGTATGGAGTTGCGTAGGAGATCCTGAGCACCCTCAAAGCGTTGCCCCAGCTGCGCTCGCTGGATGTGGCCGAGCTCCTTGGCGCCATCATGGCCAGCAAACAAGGCCCCAGGCACCTCACAATAGCTTCTCTACTACAAGCTCATGGACCATCATCCATACGTGTGACTTCTAGATGAGCAGCACACCTGAGCTTGAGATTCCTTAGCTCTCTGAAGCTGTCAGTCCCCGCCTGATGATATCTCCTCCCAGCCCAGGAACGAGGCCTTTGATTCACCGGAAGCACGTCGGGTACCCCAGACAGCTGACATTTTGGGTGTTCACTATTGAGTGGCTTGGCTGGGGCGCCTTGCTTTGGCTTTAGAGGTGCAGCTTGCGATGGCCTGCAGGTAGAATTGAAGCTTGTGATGGTTGCTCGCACAGTACTTCACATGGCAAATGTCCGAGAACTCCCAAATTTAAAGCCACGTTTGTCAGATACGTCCTTGCCGAAGAGAAGCCACTAGGTCAGCAGCTGCTGGAAGCTCTGCGGCCGCTGACCTCCTTGTCCCTGGTGGATGGCGAGCCCCTGGATGCGGTGAGCGCGGGAGGCCCTAGAAATGCAAACAGATCACTAGAGGCAGCCGGAAGATTACAAGTCTGTAGCAAGAGCTTCAAGATTTACAGTAGGCTCCGGGCTTCTACAGCGGAGCTTTAGCTTTAGCTTCAGCTTCAACAGCAGCAGCAGCAGCAGCAGCACCACCAGCAGCAGCCACCACCTGGGCCTGATTTCCATTCCGGGCTACCAAATTGTTGCCAGAGAATCATGACATTGGTCATGCTTTTCTGGAGTTGGTGCGCAGGCAAGACGCCTCCCACCTCCGCGCCCCAAAGCGAGGGCAACAACCCAACTTCCAGAGGCAGAGCAGTTGATGAACCTGTAGGTCCTTAATATTCCTGGCTCATAGTGGGTGGAGGTTGTCCACAAAACTTGTCCATTGCATCATGCTCCGGCTGCTGCCCGGGCTCCGGGTTGTGGAACGCAGATGCAAACCTCAAATATGTATTTCGCTCAAGCAAAACAAAATTGACTTCCCTCGATGTAATTACTTACAGGTTTGTTGACAGCTGCTGCAAATCACTCAGTTCCCAGCTGCTGTGCATTTCATGATCGTGGGCTCGCAACAGGTGGGAGATCACCCTCTGCAAGTCCACCTGGCACAGGCGAAGCTGTAGTTCGGAGACGTGCTGGGGATAGCTTACGAACTGCGTGAATAACAAGCTCCTACCGCTTAGTGGTATGGAAAGAAACGGGACAGCTACACTCCGTTGACTCTGACATTTGTGTGTGTGTGTGTGTGACACTGGAAGTGGTTTGAAGAACTTCCGTGCAGCAGGCACTGACAAGTTCCTGTCGCAGTTTCCAGCGCCTGAGCAGCTGCTGCATGAAGAATCGGCCTACATTCCCTGAACATTTTGAAATCCCCACTTCAAGGGGACCCAGAATGCGCGTATACTTCATACTGCAGGGAAACTGACTGAGCGTCCTGGATTTTTTCCCCGACAGGTACTGGCTCGCCGGCCGAGGTCTTGCCGCCAGGTGTCGGATTTGCATTGCAATAAACGATGTAGGGATGATTACACGGGCTCCTTTCGAGATGGAACTAAAGACTTAAAGTGCTTCGAGGAAAGAATCCGACAAGGCCGACGCGCACCGTGTATTTGGAAATGGCTCGCGCAAGCTCAACCCCCTGCAGCTCCGAGGAAATTCAAGCCTAACAATGAACCTGTCTGCCCACCCCATACAAAAAATCATCGTGTGCTCGGAGTGGTCGGCCTGAAGTTCTGGCAGTCAGCACGGCCCACAAGTTGGTAATCGCACCTGCTGTCACAATCACGGATACCTTCCTTGTCTGGAGGTTTCTGCCTAGCAGAAGCACAAGCATGCAAAAGCCTGAAACAAGCAGTGACCTTTAGGCTCTGCCTCACCAGATGCCAGCCCGCGGGCGCTGGCACGACCAGGTCCGGATCCACATTGGCCACGCGCGGGATTTCAGATTGTATGCCCTGTGAGGCTTTACACTTCACATGCCAGTTGATGCTTGTAAGCCCATGCAAGTTTGAATCTCGAAATTCTGGTCCGGGCTGACATTGTCTTCGACTGTAGCGAAGAGAGATCAGGACCTGATAGGACCCTTGATCTTTGCATGATGAGATGAAGACAGGGCCTACTGGCATCGCGTGTCTGGATGGGCTGTAGATTCCTTGTAGTTTGCTTGCTACAGGGCATCGTCAACTCAGCGTGTGCAAAAGCAAAAGGGGGCCTGAGCCCACGTGCTCACACTTTTGTGGGGTGAAGCGGAGGCAGTGTGTCAAGTTTTGTTTTGGAAAAGCCCTGGACCAAAGAGATGTTACAGCAAGACTACCTCGGAAAATGTGGCTCGCAGACGCTTGCATCAGGAGTGAGGAGGCAGCCTCTCTCGAGCAAAGAGGAATGTTAGCTTCAAGAACTCGAGGGTTTCGACATACGTCAGCAACAAATGGCCTGACCACAAAGGGCAGCTTCTGAGATTGCTTTAGATCTCCTGTCCCGTTACCTTGCCCCAAACAGAAAATGGCAGCCTTTTTGTACCCAAACCACTGAGCATCACAGCCTGTTTTGAGATCCCTTCAACCAGGCTGCTAAGATTTCATCGACAACGCGCACGCAACATGGGATCGCAGGTAGAGATCACTGCCCTGCATTATGAAGAGGCACAGAATCGAAACATGGAAAACAACATGCCCGCATAGTAGACTGACTTTGACCTTCCGAATCCAGATAGGTATAATTAGTGAGGGCAAGGCTCTCCAGCGAATGGGTCAAATTGGTGGGTGCAAGGTTGCCAGTGAGTTGTATAATGTGTACTATACACTCCTAGTTCCGTTTCTTGGTATGGCCTTGTCTGCAGGAACAGCGCCTACCGCGCCTGCAGCGCGGGCGCGGCCTCCATTGCCGCCCCGAGCGTCTGCAGGAGCCCTTGAGCAGTCGAACTAGTATGTCAGGCTCAGTCATCACAGTTGCCTGATGGTAATTCTACATGGGCAGGTAGGCAAGATTCACACAAGAGCCAAAATGTACGGGGAAGGTTTCTGCAAGTTCATCAGCGCCCGGACATGCTTGAGAGCGAAAGGGTGGTGATTGGAAATCCACCTGTTGAGTTGACAACGCTTGGGAATCGTGCCGGGAACTCGCATGCCAGGAGGTGGCTACCCGGCACCTGCTCTTCCACCCTTGGGAGGTGGAAGAGACTGGGCCAGACTATGCTTTGCGTTCTGGACCTTTGTGAAGCACCAACTCGGAGCAGGGCATCAAGCCTCCACACTTTGCACTGGGATAAGTCTGCCCTCGCATAGTGTGGAGCTCCTACGAAGAGGTGATTGGAGTGTTCAGCCAGGCAGTCTGCGCTCCAGCCGTGCTAACAAGATTGACGAGGCAGCGAGCTTGAGACGAACAGAGAAGGGAGTGTCAGCTGCTCTCACGCGGCGTGTAAGAAGAGACGCTCTTGTCACATACCAGCTACAGAGGAAGATAAAGCCTGGAATGCGTAGCATTTTGAGATCTTACTAATGTATCATGTAAGGATGAGGTGGCGACGCTACTATTGTTGGTCCTCATTTTGCAATGGCCCTTGTGAATGCATGTATGACAGAACAGTCCAACTAGTCGAAGGCAGTTAAAGCGCAAGTGCAGCTATCAAGTTTCAGCTGGCAATGCTGCAATGCATGTAATGCATAAATTGCCCATTTGGCAGAGGGGGTCAGCACTAGGTTCGGCATGGTTATGTACACTTCTTAGATATTACCCAGAGAATATTATAGTAGTTTCCATTTTTCCATTATCCCATTATTGATTGCATCATCTGCGACTGTCAGTTTGAGGTACTAACTGGTTCCTCGGAGGCCGATCGGATGCTCTAGGGCAGGGCGGCTGCTCGAGTAAGCTATCCCGAAGGGTCCAAGGACCCAAGTAATAGGGCTCTAGGGCCCAAATACCATTAATATTAATGGTATTTGGGCCCAAAAGTCACAAAATAATATAATATTAATGGTATTTGGGCCCTAAAACCCTATTTTTGGGGTTCTTGGACCCTTAGGGTATTGCATTGGGAGTCACAGCGTGCAAGTACGCTTGGCAGCTCTGCTAGATCAACAGCGTGAGCGAACGCCAACTTTGGCCATCACTGGAACGGAATAGACAACGTCGCTAGACATTTGCCAGGCATTCCAGAGCTGGCTCAAAACCGCGTCATATCCGCGTTGCTGCCAAGCGAGACAGCGGCAGGTACATGCAAGTCAGTCAGTCTTGTGTGGCTACGCAAGACTTCGCTGCACACTGCAAACTCTCCAGAACCCCCTACAACACTCTTCACCCTCAAGCCCACTTGGGGCCTTGCACTCCCAGACCTAAGCCTCCCAGACGGTTATCCAAGCCCAAGCCTCGGCTTGTAAATTGCTGACCTGCGCTGCGTGCCACGCGATGGCAGAGGAGCAGGAGCGTCTCTGCTGTTCAGCCCATGTGTGTAGCTGCATAATGCCTTCATGCCGGCTGGCCAGGGTTCAGTCTTGCAGGCCAGCGAGTCAGCATCCACTACAAAAGTAAGCCATGGAATCTCAGGGAAAGGCCTCCAGACAGGCTCACAAGCGAACTGGATGAGGCAGTGTTGTTCTAAGCCAACAAACGAGCTCGAAAGCCTTTCGGGATATTCACCCTTAAGAAGCTCAGCAGATTAACCTCTAGACGACGGACATCTCAGCATATCTCAACTGTTTATCAGATCTATGATCGCGCATTGCAACGGCTTCACCTTCCGCAGGTAGCCACCGAGCACGCTCCTCGCAACGGCATGCAAAGTAGCTTATAACAAATGTTCACAGATTTGGGAAAAGCACGTGGACATTACCACCTCTATCGCAAGCAAGTTCTTGCTGCAGGAGATTAAATCTGGGAGTCGAGTGGGACCCCTTGCCTTTTCAGGCAGGCCTTTGCATCAGAGTGGATGGCCAACAGCGAGACTGGTGCAGTGGCATGAAAGCTAGAAAATTGTCCCCGTGGAAATCCTGCTCAGTGCTTTCCCGCAGTTCTTGAAAGTCCCAGAAAGTCACAGATCCAAAGGAATGTTCACATAATTCGTTCACATCGACCTTGACAAAATAGTGGAGATTCGGGGCATCCGATTGTGCAGCATATCATAAAGCTTCATCTCATGGGACACCAGCAGAAAACTCTAGGCGCAGCATTCATAGTGGACTGTAGCCCTCTCAATGCAGTCTGTGTGACACGTCAGGCTGTCACGCTGCGGTGACAGAAGCTTGAACACCGAAAGCACTCTACTTGCTGTCCAGGTCCTGTCGACCCCATCGAGCTTGGAAACCCTCCGCCTGGCGTTCCAACAACCTTCTCTGCAGCAGGTGACTATGTTGAGCTCGGAGATGTCATTGGCACTGGCGCGCAGGGTCAAGCTGGGACCTTGACGGAGAGGGCTTGCAAAGTAGAGTGCCCCATAAGGCATCTTGATGAACAAGCCCTCAGTGGCAGGCTTCAGGTTGGTGGCCATATGTCTATGAGATTTGTTCAATGTTGAGAGCTGCTTTCTATTGTCATCTGCAAGATGCCCATACCGGCTCTAGGCTGACCCAGGGCACTCTTGGACCAAGGTCTTCGCGTGCCGTCGAGAAACTAGCGACACTCGGTTGGCCGCCAAGGCACCTGCCAACAATGTGCCTCAGACATCTGCGATGCAACGCCTTGTTTTTGGACGTGACGAAAGTATTTTGCTCTGCTGGTCGCATCTCGTTTAAGGTTTTTCCTGTGACATGGCGTGGCAGAGCAAAGGAAGTTCTGGATCAGAATGCCCGTGACAGATTGTATAGACTTCTCGAATACTGTGTAGCTTGGGACAGCAGCTAGGATGCCTATTGGACATCACATCCCATGAGACTAGAGCGGTCCCTATTCTGCGTGTGGACCTCAGACTGACTCCTTCCTTTCCCCAAAAAACACATGACAATTCACACTTGGGTACCACAAAGCTGAGATGCAAAATTCGCAGGTAGTGGACTGCCATCGGCTGCAGCTCTCAGCAGATGAGCCCGAGGTGGTCGTAAAAAAGCTGGAGAACGAGGCTCTTTCTCCCCGGCATCGAAACAGTCTTCCATGTTGAAGTGTTGCTTGCTGCTGGAGACACGAAGACAGAAGCCCAGGACTGATCACAACAGCCCTCCTGTCAGGTGAGAATCCTTCGCAACGCCGAGCATGCCCCTTGGTCTGCACACTCCAGTGCTGCTATCAGCTTGCATGAGGCAACTCAGCTTCGTGCACACAAGGCAGCGCAGAAATTCAACCTTCACAGATACGTATATGTAAAATATGTATCAACCTCTGAAGTCTGCAGCAGCCCTGCTCCTCAGATGTTTTTAGTGGGCAGTTTTGACTTCCTATAGGTTGCAAGCGCAACTTGCGACGGTGCCCTGCATTCGTGGTTCATACCTGCTTAACGCTTTAAGTGCTGCGTGGGATGACGATGGAAAAGACAGTTACCTGTTGCCAGTGACTTATCTTCATCCTGCCGCAGCTGCATCCTAGGAACACTGTGTGGGCTTGTATGCTACTCGGCTGCATTCTGCTGAGTTGGTTAAAACTTTATAGAGTTCATAATGAAGCTGGCACGAAGAATACAGGCACCGTTGAGGAGTAGGAGCATATCAAGCACACCTCAGCTGCATCAGCAGACAAACAGGGTGTTAATATGCGGACTGACCCCGAAAGCCGAAGCCAGCTGCTTGTCTCGAGCCTGAAGCCCTAAGCCTTCTATAGGGCAGCTAGTCATGGCCAGCTACTGCACAGAAAGGTCTACTACTTATAGAGCACAATGACAGAAGACGAAGGTGCAAGGGAGTGATCGTATCGCCTGAAAGCAGAAACAGCCAAAGCGCAAATGCTCTTCGCTGCTCACATCTACACACCTGCTCAAATCCACTAGCCCCAGGACATCTACAGAACGCCCCGGTGGATCGTCCTCATCATGGAACGTCTGGAAGGCGGTGAGCTGTTCGAGCAGATCGCAGCATGGCTTTCAGGGATGCTGCCAAGTTTGAGGCTTGCAAATCCTGTCCGCCTCTGTCACTGAGCTTGAAGGAAAACATGATATCGTTGGAGTCCGCCTTAAGATTTGTTTAAGCTAAAGCTGGCTCAACAGTAGTGCCACGAGTGGACACTGGTCGCAGCCAGAGTAGCAGCTCCGCTGTCATCTACAAGTATGATACTTGCCATTATGGCCGAAGTACCTCTGTGCAACATCGTTACGACCTTTCCTGGTTCCCCAAGTGTTGGCATCTAGTAGGCGTATGGTGTCAGCTCCTAACCGCAGATGTCTGTATATGCTGCCTACGCCACAAAAGCAGAGCATGCCGTTGTCATGTAGACTGTGTGCGGACTACAGCCAAGGCCAAGAAGCGGACGCTCAAGGAATTCGAAGCCAAGCATGAACCCTGCATGCAGCGAGAGAGGTTTTGCTTGCAAAGGTCCCTTCACTCTTGGGCTGGTGTCTTCTTCCTAACTTTCGGAGAATTTCTTAAGGCAGTTAGAGTGCTGTGTGCGTTTCAGACAGGCGGCTTAGCAGCGAGGGTTGAAGATCATCATGAGCGGTGAAGCCTGAAGCGCGGCATGCAGAATGAGGTCTTCCAGCAGATCGTGTCCGGCTTGGCCTTCCTGCAACCCAGCTGCCTTCACAAGACTTCTTTGGGCAGAGACGGTGCTAGAAATCCAGGGCTTCAGGCACTGGAATTCTGAAAGCCAAGGCATGGGAAAAAGATCGCACATCGCGATTTGAAGCCTGCTCCTTGGTTGGCAAGCAATGTTTCGCCTTGGTATCCAGCAATCTTATAAACTATCAGCGGTCTTCTGCATCTTAGTACTTAGCCGGACCTGCAAACCGTGCTGGGACAAAACGTTCACAAACCTCCGTGCGAACAAAACTCAGGAGAACGTCCTCATCGCTCGGATACGGCCAGCTGACCCTCCCAATGAGGCTGCTAGTGGCACTTCAGATCTTCAGTCACAGTTCCGGGGAGGGGGGGGGGACGACGCGGACTGAGATTCCTGACATCATGACATGGCATTCAGATCGTCGGGCTCAGCTTTAGAGGAGGTCATGTGTAAGTTAGGCCTACAGGAGCTTATTTTGCTTGCTTTCAAGAGGGTGGTCTTGCCGCTTTGAGTCAGAATTAGCAGGGAGGGATGCAGCTACCACACTTGAAGGAATCCACATACACTTGCCTGCAACACGTTGCGTATGCGTCTGAATGTACAGCAAAATCATCATACAAGAAAACAGAACTGTCTGGCCTGAAGATGTAGGATCCGTAGAGAAATCCAATGGCCACTCCCTGGCTAACGTGAAAAGACATGAAAAGCGGGCGGTGTGGATACTCGGATTCACTGTCTCACTCGTAGGAGGCTCTCATTTGCAAAGGTGAGGTGAGACAGACACGCAGTCCAGCGCATAGCCCGCAGGACTGCAGCTTGTTTGACATCAAGATTGCAGACTATGGGCTCAGCAAGTACAACGACGAGGTCTGAAAGGATGGTTGGACAGTTGGCAAGATTCATGTACAATCTGTGGGCTTTGGGAACTCAATCATTAAGAAGCAGTGCAACGGAAATAGATGCGCGGGTTTAGTGCATCAACGAAGATGATGGAGAAACTCTTGGCATGTAGCCTGAGTGTACGCTGGCCGTTCTAGGGCAAAGGTGTTTTTTCGAGTCTTTCTCTAGCATCTGAAAGTCAGCACCTCAGGGAGAGCCTCTGCGGAGCATGGTTGGAACTCCGCAGCGCCCTGGCTGAGGAGGGTTTGAGATATAGAGAGGGCGCAGGAAAAAGCGCCATTGCGCTGTTGCATGAGAGCTTGCTCGTTTCCTTTGGCAACACCCTCTACAGCTAGTGCTGCTGTTTCTGCATGGTGCTGGTAACAGTGGATGCTTAATCCGAATCTTGGCCAAAAGCAAAGGGTTATAATCTGGCCGAGGTATTGGGCGCCTGAGCTGCTGAAAGGCAAGGGAAGGCGCGGGGAACTCCCATTGCACGCCCCAATCTAGATATTTCTCTCAGGGTGATTGTTAAAGATAATTGAGAAGATGTCCAGGAAAGACGCGTTACGGAGGCCATGAGTCTAGCTTGAGGCATCCCTGAATGAGTCGGCGTTACTCCTTTTTATGCTTTTTCACCCGATCTACTGGTTTCTGGGCACGCAGTTCATCATTAGCCAGAGGTCTGCCGTAGTTCAGGTTCTGAAATTAACATCTTCTGGGATGTTGGGCAATCACAGGCCTAGATTTGTAAAGTTTCGTACCAAGGCAGTCACAGGCAATCAGGTGATTGGAGGACCAGGATGATTGGTTGGCAAGCTCAGCTTCTGCCGTGAGGGAAGGCTATGACGAGCGCGTGGATCTCTGGAGCTTGGGTGTCCTGTCCGGGGCCCAGAAGCAGGCGTTTTGCCTAGGGCTTTTGATTTTCAGACTGTTTCAAACCATTTGATTCGCAGGAAGCACTTTCAAGGGAGCAGGAAGTTTGTACTGACTTGCTGTGCTACAGAATGTTTGGCTGCCTGTTGGTCACATTGTTTAGCTATTCAGTGTTCTCAGGATGGATAGAACTTTTGCCAGCTCAAATTCCGTGCACAGTCGGGAAGTACCTCCACCCGCAACGCCTAAGCGGAGCCAAACATTACGGGTTTTGCGGCGCATTCCTTTCCCTTCTGAGTTGCATTGTTGTTTTGTCAAAGCGATGAACTCCTGCCAATAATTAGGAGCATGCTGCTGTGAGTGAGGCTCTACGTGATGCTCTATGGCAGATACCCTTTCCGAGGCTGCAGCTGGCAGATAGCTTTGGAGAGTAGCAACCGCAACTGTGTTCTAGGCGATCATGCTAGTAGTTGAGCAAAAATGACGTTCGCCTCTGGCAACTTTGCCGCTTTGCTGCCGCCGGCATCCCTTTGCTAGGTGACAATGCGAATGAGCAGATCAAGAAGGGAACGCTGCTCTGCGGCAGGAAACGCATGGGCAATGTTCCGGGTAGTGGTGGCTACACTTCAGCAACCCTATCGCCAAGACATGGAAAGCCTGAGAAGTCCTCACACAGGTGTGCTCAATGAGACTGGCCTGCTTGAAAGGTTCGACCTCTCGCGCGCAAAGTCACCAATCTCGGACGAGGCCCAGGACCTCATCAGGCCGGGGAAAGAGCGCACCTGAGGGCTTCTGATCGGATGCGTGGGTGGCTGCTTGGGAAGCACATGAAGCGCTCAGGAAGCTGCTCCAAGTCAATCCAGGAGACCGCCTTCCCCTCTCAGGCCCAGTGAGAGCTGAGCTTAATTTACATGGCATGAAGATTCGGTCAAGGGCATGAGAATATTGGCAGCTGCGCCGGGGAAACAGGTTGAGGATTGCTGCTCCACCTGCTCCACTCTTGCCCTTCCTGAGCATTGGAAGTGCGTGCTACTTTGCTTCCAGAACAGGTGCAAGGCTTACACAGCCCAGGCCTCCAACAGCTCACACCATCCTTTAGTCAGCATGCTTGCGCATCCTCGGAGCTGTAAGTTCAACATGTCAGGGCCCTACATCCCCCCTGTGTGCACTTGTATTGCAATCCTTGATGGACCCCAGTCTCCGGCAGCTTCATTTGCGTAAGCCAAAGGATTTTGGATGAAGGAACGGGCAAGCACAAAAGCAACTAAGCGAGTTCCCCTGGGTCCAAAATTTCGGACCCAATTTGAGAATGTTCTCAAACGCTGGCTACTCACCTTGCTGTCCCAGAGCAATGCAACTATCCTAGCCTCCTCGAACCAGGCTGCCTGGAGCATCCTTGGCTTGTGGGTGAGAAGAAGAAGGCCCAACAGCTTTGGGAAGGGGCATTGCATAAGGTTTGTAGCAGTATCAGGAGGCGAGGGTCCTTGATTCAAGGCTCTGCTCTATTGGTCAAACATTTCATTGGTGAAGCTTGCAATATTGGGGTCGTTCTGAACAATTTTCGCAGCCACCTGAATGAATTGGCTCTCCCTGAACCCTTGCCACTTTGCTTGGCCTCTTCAACGAGTTGATTCGTCAGCAAAAGGATTTGGAAAGCCATCCTTGACAACTTGACTGGGCTGTTACCAGGCGAAAGTAGTTGTGTTGCCTTAGAACTTTGGCAGCCGTTCTACAGATGACCATGGGCCGCCTTTCGCCCGAAAGCCATGCCAATCGTATGCTTGGATCCCTGAAGGGATGTCAATCCTAAACCTGCTTACGCCTTGGTTCTAGAGGCAGAAGACGTGGAGATGTAACAGTGGGTTCCATGATGATGGCGGAGCGGATCTGGCTTTCCATGTAGGGCTTGTGGTCGGAACCTATGGGTTTTGGATTCAAGGTCATTGAGAACCTAATTTCAAAAGACTAAGTGACGGTGAAAAGAGTAGAGACAACAGAAAAAGTTTGTTTATCGTTTTTTTTTAATCGTATCCTTGACAGACGTCAGAGATGCAGAACTTCCGTTCATCCCCTTGGGACCCCCTCTGCTCCTTCCCATCTAGTTTTTCTCTTTGAAGCTGGGTTCCGAAGAGAAGAAGAACAACATGTACATATCCAGAAAACAGCAGTCCTCCCTTTCTGTCCGTGCATTTTTCAACAAAATTCAAGAGACTAAGCGAGGAAGAAAGGAATTCAGAGAGCAGGAGAGGTTTATTTTTGATGTCCTTGACGCGCAACAATGGAGGGACTGATGCAGAACTTCTGCTATTCTCTATGGACCTTCCTCTCCTCCCTCCTAGGAAGAAAGATGAACAGCAATAATACAGCAGACAGAAGGACACCCCCACAGTCGTAATGCTTATCTGCTTCATGCTTCCCCGCATCGGAGACAGCTTTTTCTCAGCAAGCTGCGGAAAGATAGGCTTCCTCTCTCCCCTATCCGAATGTTTTCTCGCAGTTCACTGAGGAGAATGAAGAAATAGGCAGATCAAATAAAGAAGAGATAAGCGACCTCCCTAGAGAAATGGAAGCTAGACAACAACAACAACAACAACAACAACAACAACATGCATGCAGTCAAAAAACCGAGAATGGAAAGTTCTCCTATCCCGGACCTCCTCTTGAAAATACATGTTCAGATAAACCCTGCAAAAAGTTGGAAATTGTCACGCCATGCATAGGTTCTTGCAGCTATCCAGGCAAGCTTTCCGATGTCCTTCAGTGAGCACAACATTCATCGACATTGACGGACCCCCTAAATGGTACCCCTCATTTCCGGAAACCCTAGTGCCCATACACATCTGTTTAATCCAAGATTCCATATCATTTCCTGTTTTGTCTGGGTGATCAGTGTAATACCTGATTTTCAGAACCTCCAAATGCCCTTCTCCTGCCGAACCAGGCACCACCAGCTCCACAGCCTGTGGCAGTGCGGGCAGTGACACCCCGGCCTGGGCTTCAGGATTGTGGAGCTTTTCCAGAATTAGGGATACCAGGGATACCCGTCTGGGGGTCCCCACAATAAGGATGATAGAATTTTGGAGTGTATATTGAGGCTCTCGTATTTTAGGAAACTTCCATTTGTGGCGAGGTTACTCCTATATTTGCATAGCGGGGCATGATTGTATGGCTGTTCTGCACTAATCTTGGGTTGGCAAATTCTACATGTACTTGCCCCGGGCAATGGAATGTGGAATTGGACAAAGCAGATGCAAAGTGAGTTTCTGTCAACGCTGCAAGTTGCGAAGCCCAAATGACTTAGGCCAAGCATCTAGATGTATGCAGGGACATGTTACCTTCGCCAAGATGGGATACCCTCCAAATCTGCCAGCAGGCATGCGCGTGCCCTTAGTGTAGTTCCGTCCAAGCTTGGTTGCAATAAGTCACTGGCCCGATGCACCTTCCAGGTGGCACCGGCGAATAAAGCACAATAAACAGTCAAGTGCTTTAAGGTAGGTGCTGTCCTGGTCTGAGTCCAATCCAAACTGTTCGGTGAACAGTAGTCAGTAGTTCTAAAGTGCCTGTCCACTCGACTGTTTGCGAACCGCAAGCAATGACTTTGGCCGAAATGCTCGCCAAGGCCATCAACCAAAATTCACAAACATGCAGAAAACACCCCAGGGCGCCTTTCGACCTTCGTGAACTACTTCGGCTGCAGCCACCTGGATCGCGACACTTCTTTCAGCCAAACGAGGTCATAAAACTTGATTGGAGAGCATTCTGAGTACCGAGCTACGGTGTATCATATAAAGGACTAGACAATTTTGCCCTACTAGACGTATCGAGGCATTCTAGCTTGCCAAGCCCTGCGGGCAAAGCAAGCTTCATCTACAGACTCTGACTCCAATGGCCATCATCAAACGAAGAAGCTGCTGATCCCAGGGTTTCCTTGGGGCGATCCTTGGAAGTTGCTTGCCTGGCCTGCCGCAGTGCCTCAGCTGCATGGATTCGAGGCCGATTTTCTTTCCGGGGTCCTAGGAGGCGTGCAAGTTGGATGTTCTTTTAACTGCACGGTCCGATGCTGACAACTTGAATGGACACTCCAAATTGAGGTTGGTTCATTTTTCAAATTTAAACCTGTCTGTGCACGGCGGATTTGGGAAATGCACCAGAACAGCCACCTGTACAATGGAACAAAAGTGCTTAGCTCCTGGGTCAGCAGAAACTTGGAAGCCCTCCATGCATTCCCTACTACATAGTCTTCAAAAACCTACCTTCTCACAATCCTCCAACCAGATTGTACAATCAGAAGCGGGAGCCTCGAGATCTCCACATATTTCTGGCCTACTATCCCACTTTGTTTTTGTATGGACTTTGCAGGTAACAGTGCTGACATTTTTGGTTGACGAGGTCAGCATCCTGAGCTTGCTGCCAGCATTCGGGAGACCATCATGCAGGTGGGTACTTGAACTTAGCTTACCTGTTCAGTGGTGGTTCTGGGGGTGGGATAAGCCTCTCAGGGCCAGATGTATCTTAGGAGATCATCAAAATACTGCGGGTGTCAAGAAAGATATACACGTTTCAAGTGTCGTTAGGTCAGGAGCTTTCTTCTGTAGCGCAACTATAGATAATCTAAATAATTCAACCGCTAACGCGAGACCGCCTGGGCAAAGGCCGTCCCCCGCCACCCCCTCCCCCCCGCGTGCCACACACCTGCCCCCTAAACCCTAATACGCATCTGGCGCGTGACGTTACACTTGAAAACGCGGCATTGTCAACCACGGGGGAAGCTGCATTTCGGCGCCCTGCCAGCCTGTGCGGAACCCAGACAACCGCCCGCACCCCCTCTACCCCCTCCAAAAAAAAAATCATGGCAGGGGGTAAGGGATGGGCCAACTTAGCCTTTGAGTCTCCGGCCATGGATCTGGACGCCCCAGGCCTCCGGCCTCGACGGATTGTGAAGCATTCATCAGTATGTGGTGTTGAGAAGACCCCACAACCATCTTTTTCACACGGCTGATAGCGAGCCTGCATACTGGAAAGGTTCTCATTTGGCTGCTGAAAGGCACTTCAAGTTTCATGCCTGCAAACGGTTCTCAATCCCAAGGCAGAAGCTCCTGCTGGCAGTCCCGGGCCCCAAATCCCTACAGCATGCAAAGATCCTGGACGCCAGCTCAAACCCTCTCCAGCCACACCGTTCACCCAGTCGAAAATGGCGGCAGGCGCAACTGCTTTGGCAACAGGCAGTGAAGGTCATTGGCCAGTACGCGCAGGTCCGTCAATTGGGTGGTTGTGTGTTGGGGAACAACGGCATTTCATACCAGGTTACTCTTGCCATTCTGGGGCTTTCGGCAAGTCCTTTCGCACTGAAGAGCCTTCAGAATTTGGAGGTAACCTGTCCTAAGTTCCAAAGCCAGCAGTCGTAAATGATTTGGCGGCGGGAATTCGATTGAATTTCAACAAGCTGAGTAGAAAGCAAGAAACACTTACCCAATGTGACCTGGTTGACAACCGCCAGAGGTAAGTGCTGGTACGGCCACTGCTGCGCACTGCTGCTCTTCTTGTTGTCTGTGAGCATGGCCACGATGCAATAAGGGCAAAGAAGGCCGGTGTGATTCTTCATAGCCGCAGCAGCTGTTGCTGACGCAGCCACGATAACTTGCCACCTGAAAGAATCCTCATTTGTAATGTTGGCGTCCAGTCCAACTAACAAGGAGAATGGAGATATAAGGATACCCTCATCACCGATGGGAAATCTAAATAGAGGCCGTTTGAATCAGCAATTCATAGTTTGCAAGGTTTCGCGGAAAGTCATTGAAACCGTGCTGCCGGATCTGAACCTCGCTGTGCAGGCAACGACTGGGTAGGGTTCTCTGCTAACACTACGGTTTCCATCCAGGATTTGCTGCCAGGTGCGGGTTCATCCTTCTTTCTATTGTAGCTGACGCGGTATTTGGCTTCTAGCAGGCACCTCCAAGTCGCAACCCAGATGTGTGAGATTCGGCACATGTCCACAAGGCTTCTGACGATGCCAGGTATTTCGTTAGCAGAATCCAGACATGTTGGCTGGCCGAGCTTTTGAAATCCGAAATCGCGGGCTGCCAGGAATCCACACCGGAACTCGGCTACGACCTCCTCAGCATGGTAGAGAGTCCTGAGCTTGGAGATCAGCAAGAGCGCAGGGGAAACATTAATCGTGTTCATTGGCATCCAGTCCAAAAAGCCCATCCAGCTTTCCTCCATGATCCCAAAGAGTTGGGCTGCACAGTGGGTAGAAGGCGAGACTTGCATTGTTCTTCCAAGGTTGGATCCAGAAGCTGCTCGGCTGCACCGCAAGAGGGTTTGTGCGGCAATGAGGTGTTGGAAAGTCGTGCTCTTACTGAGGGGTTCTGGGGTCTCAGAAATGTAAAGATGAGCTGCCCCTATCATGGTCAACCGCCTTGAAGTCACTAGTCTGTGGAGACGTCATCATCGACAGCATCACAGCACGTTTGACTTCAGCTCCGATGGATTGCAAGTAACAATACTGTAATGTTCCATATTATTCTTATTATGATCGTATAATATATTTTTTTAAACTGTTAGATGGAGACTTCAGCGTTGCTGGGCTTGAGGATGACTGCCGACAGCGAGAAGATGCATTGGCTGTGCTCCGAGCTCTCGAAGCACTTGGAGAAGATGATCACGCAGGTGCGGGTTCCATACTTTACAGAATTTGGGGTCCGTGGCTCGTTTGAGGAGGCTTAGGATCATAGTCCCAGTTCTCAGAAAAGGTTCAGGTCCCACTTTCAGCTCCAGCTTGCAGATTTTTCTGGGGGTAGCTTTGGGCGTTGGACCCCTCCAACACATGCCATCACCTTGACAAGAGCCGCCTCCAGCTTGCTGCGCGAGTCCTGACAGCATCGCTGGGTGTTTTTCTGCTCGTCTTTCACAAGAAGTCGAGACGGCCACTGCCGCATGAGCGTTAAGAACGCTGGAAACACCTTAAGGCAACCACAAGAAAACTCGTTGCTCGCATGATGGCTGTCATTCTTGAACCCGCGCTTAGAGGTATTCTATCACCGTCATTCTTCACAGCAATGTTCATTGCTGTCTGTTAGCTGGTTTGTAAGACTGCAAGACCTGATTATTCAGATTTCCAAAGGAGGGGGTATAACTCGTAGTCGTAGTAGCAGATCATCACGTAAATTCTGTTTCTTACGACTGACTATGACTGACTCAAGCACCTACGCAGGCGCAGGCTCAACAGCTTCAGCTGAAGAACGCTGCGCCCGAAGCAAGAGCCGCTTACTCAGACGGCTTAGAGACGCTGTGGGAGTCGGTATGCGGAGCTGCCCGTCAAACATAAGAGTCAAACGTCACGCATGCTTTGAACAGATGTGCATCAGAAATCAAAAACGTACTGGGGCAAGATGTGCAAGTGTCGAGCAGCCGCCGCCAGCTTGCCTGGTGCTGTGTGCTGATCTCTAGTTTCGCAGCTTTCCTCACTTGGCCCAACTTGCATCCACACAATGCCCGTGTTGCTCTGATGTTCCTCTAGTTCGCGCAATCAGTCAGAAGGCCTCAAGATTTCAAGTGCTGCGAGCATGTGTACGTGTGATGCAGGAAACAGCGTAGATGGCAGTGTTTGTAGCGTCAACCTCCACTACATCCCTGGCGTGTGGATGGAATTTGTTTTCTGAACTCAGCTGAATACAGTGATCGCTCAGATGCACCAATTGGGGCGTCTCGCTCCGCATCTTTTCACCATGGTGATTCCGTCCTTGTATGACATACGAAGCGGAGATATGGTTTACCATGTTTAGTCTTTGTGTCCTTGCCACGCAGCTCCTCACCCTTTGGCAAGTTTTGCGTGGACGTGATACCGGCCATCCTGTAAGCACCCTGCCTGCTTACTTTCAAAACAAAGGCTGTTGCGTGCTGAAACCGAACCATGGCATGGCATGCTCGGCTTCCTTTGCTAGTGGTGAATGGGCGTATCATACTGGCGTCCAAGACCTAGAGTTCGCGTGGAAAGTAATTACAATGCATGGAGCCGGGATATGCTGATGCGTCTGCTTCTTGAGTCCGTTCCAAGAGTTCGTCCACAACAGATGTCTCTTCGCAGCAGCATTTTGCAACATGCCGAGGTGTCTATCGTTCACTGTCAAGAGAGTATGAGTTACTGACTAGCTTGATCATCCTCAGCCCAGTGGTCCATTTTCGTTGCATTGAGAGAGGCGTTAGTTAGGGCTTCGTTGTCAACAAGTTGTACTGCTTAGCTACTTCTTCAAGGGGCAGAGATTGGCTTGTAGACTGAAAGTCCCGAGGGCGTCAGACTTTCAAGCGTTACCTGCTACGGGCTTCAGACAAACATTGTTGAAGCCTCACCCTGAACCTTTCAAAGTCCACATGCAAACGAGGCCGCGCCCCCGGCCCCAAATGCCATCTGCGATGCAGCTGGGCAAGCGCCGCCAAGCCGAAGGTCTGGACCTCAGACTTGCTGAGAACAAGACCTGACCAAGACCTTGGCATCTGGTAACTCATCTGCAACGTGCAACCTTGAGAGCCTGAGCCATGGTAGCAGTCTATGGGGATTTTGGTTGACATGAGTTCCAGATTCTGCACAGCTGTGTAATCGCATCCAGCCGAGAGGCAAGCCTGCACGAATGCCAGTTCACTTGTATGTCATTGATGCATTCCGCAGGCTTCATGTACAGAGCTGGAGCCCATTGCCCAAACCCCCCGTGCTGATTCCCCCCGCCAGAGGCAAGACTTGTTTGATGAGTTGGAAGTCTTTGCAAACAAGATCTCGAGGGGGAACTATTCCGACGTCAAGGGCTCAGACTCTGGTGAGGGGGCTTGCACTTCCAGGCTTTATTCTGAAGGGCTTGTAAGCAAGCAAGGCTTCCAAGGCGGGATTGGACCTGCGAATGCTATGGCATCTTCCAAAGCTCGACAACCTCAACTAGATCCCAACAATAGAGCTCGTGACGCGGTCACAGTTCCATTTCATGGGGTATTTGCTTTGGCCAAAAAGTCTTGGGAGGGTTTCTTTCAGCTTGGAGATCTGCAGTGGTGGGATCCGCTGGATGCAGCTTGAGGCACCTGCATGTTTCTGAGTTTGCAAGACAGAAGCTACAACGGACTACATTGTACCAAGCATGTGGCTGTCAAGCCGCCACTTCTGCATGTTGAAGGCCCTTCATTCATAGGCTCCCTGTCCTTGAAACCCGAGCCTTGCTCCACACTGCCTTCCCTGATCACACAGGAAAACGAAGGGGGACAAAGCCGCGATCTCGTGGATTCATGGCTCGGGGTTAAGCTGCTGCTTGTACAACAGGATTAATGCAGGTCCTTGTTTGCCTTGGTCAACCACAAGTATGCCATATGCTTGCAGCCTTCTAGAGATCTAGAGATTTGTTGCTGGGGCCAAAATGCGTCTAGCCTACATATAATCCCAGCTCCCATCACATTGTTCACAATTTCATGGGATCCTCCTTTATTCCATGTTTCAATAGATCACTAACTTTCCAAAAGACAAGATGAAGCTTGTGGATCTTGGAGTTGTGGGAAGCTTTCCAGTCAGGAGTAGAAAACTTGTAAACTTGGATGTGCAGTAAGAGGATCCAGGGCACGCAACTGTTTCTAGTAGATGTCAGCGGTTTGGATACCTTGCACGCAGACCTCAAAGGGAGCATGTCCAGTAGAGAGTGGCTGAAGTTGGAGAGCTTACCAGTTCTTAGCGGGGACTAAAGGAATATCATCGCTACACAGTCCCTATATCACATTTTTTGACTCCTATAGAACCCCCGTATATATAATATACATATTGTATTCCCACATTTTATATGAAGACTCAGTAAGAGAAGTAGCCGAGGATCTGCTGTTCCTCTCACCTGGATTTGGCCCGGGAGCACTCAAGGCTTGGGCCGGGCTAGTAGTAGTAGTAGTAGTAGTAGTAATAGTAATAGTAATAGTAATAGTAGTAGTAGAAATATAGTAGTAATAGTAGGAATAGCAGTCATGGTGATGATAGTAGTACTAGTAGTAATAATGATAGTGCAGGCCAGGTTGCGAGGATTCCAGAGAGGAAGTCAAAGCTCCATTGATGCTGTACCACGAATCTGGCAAAAACAGCACGCAGCGCATGCAACATCAGCCATCAGCTACCTCATGCTGATTCTGATTGAAAGTTATACTAGTAGCTTTGCGGTTGTTTTTGGCAGCAATTTGATGAGAATGAGATCCAGAACGAAACACAGCCAGAGCGGAAGAATCTGCCCTCAAGCCGTTTGTAGCAGTCTTGATGTGATATCCCCCGACTGAAACGTCTAAGCTTTAGATCAGGTTCCGCGCATCAACGCAAGCAGCTGCTGAAGTCGGACCATAGTTCATTCCCTTATTCCCGACTAGCCCCAAGAAAGTCATAAACTTCAAAAAGTCCATGGGCGTCCAGGCCTTGGAGGCACCAGCTGAGACGGGCGAAGGCAGCCGTGAGCTGCTCCCACCAAGTTGGATTTGAGAACCATTGCAAGAATCTATGGTATAGTATGGCATATCATAGTAGTTTATAGCATATTAGCATATTATAGTAGTTTATAGTATATTACCATAGATTCTGGTATGTGATGGTATGTTCTGGGAATTTTACGACTTACTGGGGGTTGGAAGGGAATAAGGGATGATACATTTTTTTCCTTGCTAACCACCTGTAAGGTCAATTACGCTCAAATTATTGCCATTGGCTTTACTTGCTGCTGCTGTCCGACTATAAAATGCAGTTTATGCTTCTGAAGCCATCCTGCACTTTAAGTTGATGTGAAAAATAGTGCAGCCCTCAAAAGAGGATATAGGGGTTATTATAGGGATACGTAGAGTTTAGGCATGAGTCTGGGGATGGAGCTCTGTCAGAGTCCAATTCAGACAACAGTTCATGGGTTCTCCAGCCAAGGCTTCCTGAGCGGAAGAGCCACGGCGGAGGCACAGCGTTGGGCATTCTAATCCATGGTGTTGAGCCAGGTTGCAGCTAGACACGAACAGCAGCTGTGGCATAACTCGCGTCAATAAGATCGGCAAGATTTTGTCACTGGTTTTCAAGGCCACCTTGGCCACATCCGGCCTTGCTGGTCGATCTGCTTTCATGCAAGCCTTCCCTGCATTCGAGCAACGAGCAAGTAGTGAAAGCCAGTCAACATTAACATTGTATAGCATCAGTCTGTCTGGGCCCCAACCTTTCAAATATGACCTGCTGAGTATCAGCGTGCAAGAAAGAAGTGATGCGGCGAGCAAGAATTGCTTTATATGTAGCCGCTGCTATAAATAAGCTGGCCACGGCCAATTTCCGCATCCAAAATGCACCAGAAGCTGCCCTCTGACAGATCCTACGCCAACTGCCGCCATCCCTGAGAGTTTAAGCCCTGCTGCTTGGGCTTGCAACTCAGAAACAGATTTTTTCGTGTATGAATGTATTGGGGACATCTTCTCATGCATGTCTAGCCGCTCCTTTGTCAGGCGCTTTCGGTTACATAAGGCTCTGGGCAGGTCGAAAACAACAAGGCAGGTTGTGGTCCTTTCCTGCTTAGTTTCTGCACGGAGAGATGAAGGTAAACTGATAACGATACCCCTGCTCTCCTCCGTAATCGTGAGGTTGTGGTAGTTTAAGTGCATGTCTGTCAACAACAACACATCAAAGGGCTCTGCGCTCATTAATTTGGTTTTGCATTTGCTCAGTCCCAACCAAGGAGCCCTCCTCGTCGGGCCCTGCATCCCACGAGCCGATGACGGACCCCAACGAGTTTGCCCTTTGCACTACTGGAGGCAGGTTGCGTAAAGGAGAACCGGGGAGCCCATATGGAATACATACGGCCCGCATCTTTTAAATTCCCTGACCATGGCTCCGATTAAGAAGCTCAGGGCCCCTGAGCAGGATGCCAATACTGTTGCACCCATTTTGGTTCGATCTGCTGAGGGCGTATGCATGGGTGCAACTCTGGCTTTGATTCCCTGGAGAGTTGCCGATGAACTTCCACGCGCTTGACCTCATGTTCAATCTAAGCCTCTATTCATCAGTGTTTTTGGAGCAACTGCGTCAGCACGATTTTAAGCGATGTCAACAGCCAGGGGTCACTTGCAGCCTCTGCATAATGAAAAACCCTGATCAACCTGAAAATCCCACTGCCCCTATAGAAGCACCATTCGCTTGACCATCTCTTAACCATGGAGGCGAGGTCAACCGGTATCCAGACTACAGCAGCACGCCATATCTGCCGTTGCTCCGCGCACTGCCCTTTGGCCTGAATTTCATTGAAATCAGCGATGCTGGACTCCCAAAAAGCACCTAGGCTTCGAGGGTTGGGATATGCATGGATATACCTGGCAAATTTTAGGGTGTCCTAAATGTAATGCCTCGGACTTGCAGAACGCGACCTGTCCAAACCATGCCAAGCACCTCCCTTAGTTGAAGGTTTTCGCCCACCAGTACCTCACTACAAATCTACTGCTTGCTCAGTCTTAGGTACCAGCTGAGATCGGTGAGCAGCATCCTTCAAGAATGTACAGCTTTCTGGGGCCGCTTGGTCACGCATGGAATGAGGATTGATGGGCCTAAGAAGTCAAGGATTCAAAAGTGGTGCGAAACGTGCCTGAAACTACAGCCTGACATGTTCCTGTGACGGGGTTTTGCGAAAGTGCTTCGACGCCCTCGATTTTTGTCGTTTTGCAGTCCCAGGCCACATCGAGAGCACAGTGCAGGAGCTCGCTCGAACCAAGGCCCCGCCTTACGGGCATTCGGCCTTCGGCCTTCGAGAGAACGGAGTGAGAGACTGCCCTGGGATATCCTGGGATTATCCGCTTGACTACCTAGAATTCCCAAAAAGGGTGTGTGCATCCTGCGTTGCTACCGAAGCAGATGTGTCTGGGCCCCTCATGAAGTCTGAACTGAAAAACGGATGCTTCTTAACTAGGCACGAGGTCGAAACGAAGAATTCACCAATATGATAGAAGTGAATTGCAATAGCCATAGTGGCCCGGATACTTCTAAGCAGCACGTCAGAACCATACTACTTTTCTGAGAGGAATGAGAAGAGGCATGAGATCCGCCGCAATTCTACGGACATGAAATGCCAGGACCACACCCAGGCGTTACTGCGGCACGCCGCCAAGAGTGCCGGCCTGAAGGAGCTCTGTTACTGTTAACAAGTATGGGACACATAAGGGTTAAGTGAATGACTATGAAACCCATACGCCAACATCGAAGGTAAGAGGTGTCATCCTGTGGCTTGTCGCAATCCATGCAGTTTGGACGTCCACAAGCGAAATGAATTTCTTAGTCCCTGGGGCCCTGCTTCTGAATCTCAGTTTTGTGATTTCGTTGGCTCTTGGAAAGGGATGCTTGCAGGGATCCTCGTGGCTGCAGGGGACTCGAAAGCCGAATCTGCCATAGTCCCTGAGCAGGAGCGCTTCGATCAGCGTCTTGCAGAGTACGGCACCTGGGACCAGCAATTCATGCCACCCATTCGACTTATATCAACTCATTCGGGGTCTGAACGCTTGGGCAGACCGACTTATATAAACTCGTTCGGGATATGAACGCTTGAGCGGACTGCGGTGTTCCGTTCCGGAGATCCCTTGCATGGTCAAGTTTCATGGCTGCTTTGTTCCAGGAGCCTTCTGGGCTACACTGCTGGGGCTCTGCGAGCAGTACTGCCAGGAGGCAACGTTTGTGGGTTGAAATAAGCAGGACATACATGTCGCAGTACAATCCAGATACGGCAGTGGGGATTTCAATAAATTTCCCAGAGTTCGTAGGTCCAGCCAGCTCTTAACAAGATGATGGTCGACGTGCGGAACGCTGAGGCCTTGGGCTTGCCGAATGGAACTGCCAGCATGCTCAGCAAGGTAGCAGATGCAAAGTGCACTCTGGCTACTCGTAGCAAGGGCAGCGCAGGTTTGCAGACAGTATCGTCCATGACCTCACCCAATCAATCAAGGCTTAACACAGGGTACAGAAAGCATCATGGGAAGGCTTCCATTTCAGCTTAGAATCCCCGCGTTTGGGTTGCTCAACCTCCGGATGTTTCATCGTCCTACGTGAGATCTCGCGCAGTCAACACTCCGAGTGCCTTAGATTTCCTTGGGCCTCCACCCTGTGACCGACCTTCTCATTTCAAGGGTCTCGTTTGGATTCGTAGCACGGTCCGTCACGTCGCAAGGCAGCAGCTGATGCCTTGGAGCTCAAGGCGGCTGCTGGTGGCAGTCGGGCTGCAAATTTTGCCCCCAGAAGAGGTTTGGGTGTCTGCTTGTGACATTTACAGGAGTCAGACGGCTTTCGATGCAATATATCTTCAAGTCTTCAGGCCTGCAGGGCAGGATCGGAAAGACCTTCTGGTCCATGGCATGCGTCTTCCTAGAATGTTCCCACAGGTTGAGGCCGGGGTTGTCTCGTGATGGCAGCATTACAGCTGTGGGGCTGGATTCTTGGATTGAAGGAACGTTCTCACTCTTCCTGTTGAATTGCACATTAAGTGTTTACATCAAGTAGTGGAAGGGGCCAGGATGCTTTGCACTTCTCATAAGCTGTCAATGCCATGTCTCAAGCTTTGTGCAGAGAGATTCGAGATGTTCTCAACACTTACTCAGAAAGACCAACTGCTGGTCATGGCAATGGCATCACTCGAAAGCCTGTTGCATCAGGGAGGTGTCATTCAGCCAGAGCAGGGGCTGTATCTAAACCCACCGCACTGCAGCCTTGCTTGGTCGTTGGCTAAATGAGAGATTGAGCCAGCCAATTGTCTTCATTGTAATCTGGGATGGCTTCAGGTCTCGGTCCCCGGATGGAGGAAGCGAGATAAGGCCGGGAAAGTTGTGTGATGCATGTGGGCCTGCGTATCCCCACCTTCATTGGACACGCAAGCCCCGGCCGAATGCCTTTGTTTGTGTGCATCGCTGCTGCCCACGCGCACGCATGCGGCACCATCTCCAGAGTAGAGGGCTTTTGAATCCCATACATGGTCAGGCATTCGCTGCGCGACTCTAGGGACGTAAGCTGTTATGTCAGTGAACTGTATTGCAGCTTCCCATTAAACCTGAGCCCTTCCAGACCTTTTCTTCCCTTAACGTTGCAGAAACCCTTGATCTTTGGAGGGAGGTACTGTAGATAAGATGAGACCAAAGAGTGGGCAGGTCTTAACTTTGGCGGGCCGCTGCACCAAATCAACCGTGCCAGTCCTCCCAAGACTGACATGATCTGAGGCACAGTCAGGTGTCCATTGCTCCCAGAAGTACGGGTTAAAGTAGCCTTCTATTTGTGAACTCATCGACTCCAGACGGGAAGCGTTGAGAGCTTTGCACTCAGATCTAGGCCCTGCTGCAAGTGGGAGATCTTGGATACCTCTCTCCTCCCAGCGGAAAGGGCGCTCAAAGAGCTGCCGAGACGCCATGGCACTGTGGCAAGCATGGTGATTTGTCATGATGGTACCTACCAGAACTAGCGCATGGGCCTCTTGCAATTGAATATTTGCTTGAGCAACACAGGAATGAGCCAGGCCGCATGCTGTCGCGAGTGCTTCTGCTAGTGACCCATCAGTCCGGCTGTTCAGGCCAGTCCTGCGAGACGATAGACTGATTTTATGTGCTTCCCGAGAGCATGTACAGCGCCGCAGGTTTCAGCTAAAACCCAGGGTAGACCTTTGTCAGTTCATTCTTCACAGCAGCCGTACTTGTGGCTGGCAACCTGCAAGCATCGTATGCTCTCCACCGGGAAGCAAGCACCATTCCTGTGAGGAAAAGGAATGAGCGTCTCCAGATTCGGATGCTTGATCTCACGCTTTGTTTTGCCTTGGATGGTTCCTGCTGCTCACTGCTTTGCTTTGCTCTGGCAGAAAGTTGTCGGTCTGCAAGCTTATTGTCAGTTGAAAGCATGAAGCACTGGGGCTGCCGTAAATCTCCGCTTTGGTAGTTTGCTTGCTGAACTCGCCGGTACTTGGAAGTCTTGCAGCTTTGCAGCTAGGTATTCATGAGCTCCGCGTCCTTTAGCAGTGGAGCCTTGCCGTGTTGAAAGGCAGCGGAACCAGCTGGCAGCCCACGGCAAATGCTGCAGGTGAGGATGCGCAAGCTTTTACTGGCGTTTGCGCATCTTGTGGTGCCTCCACAGCTGACAGCTGCTGCGAAACATCCGTCGGTTGATATTAGCCTATATGACCGTCATGGTGCGAACTTTGAGGTCGGATGCCAACCAAAAAGCGTGTCGCCTGCCTTTCATGTGAACCTCCTGCTTGCAAACAGTGCGAATGATCGACTTGGGACCCGCTACAAATTGTTCGCACATGCATTCAAATCGCAGCACAATCCAACTTGGAGACACCGAGGGATTGATGTCCTTTTGCATCACCACCAGCGTCACCAACTGCGCCATTGCTGCTGAAACTGACGAAATAATGACCGTAGCTCTGACAATGGCAGGTATGTACTTTTCGCATCGGTGTTGTCATGGACTGAAAGTTGCATCCGACCTGCAGGTGCTGGCGGTTCATGCGGAGGCGCTGAAGCGTCGACTCGAGACGCAGCAGGCTTTGGGCCGCAGGTGTTTGCCATATAATGTAAAGATTATCATGAGACAAGGTTGGCTCAAGTTGCATGGGCTAGTTCGCGGATGTGTACAGTACATCTGTTTGGCTGCCACCAGTGCAGTGCTGCACTTGAAGCATCCAGCTAACTTCGTCTCAGAGCATGTATTGGCCACAAACATCAGCCTGAAGCACAGGTAGGCGTGAGCTTCAAATGTCGGATTTGTTTCAGCGTGGATATGCAATATGCAGGGCATTCGAATCATAAAGATGCCAGAAGTCAGCAGGGCTGTTTTGCATCCAAGTTGCCATGAGTGAGTCCACAATGCCACTCCGAGATGGCCAGGCTGAGCGCGACAATCTTCGCTTTCAGGCAAGCTGGGTGCATAGCAGGTTGCAGAAGTTCTTGAGTGAGCTCTGTAGGATACTTGTACTACAGAAAAGTTCAACTTTTGCTTGGGACACGACTTTTGAGCTGAGCAGTCTACCAAGGGAAACCCTGCAGCATCCTGTACCATACCAGTAACAAGCCTCTGGGAGCTTGCTGGGCCCGCTAGATACCAGCGCGTGTTGAAATTGGTGACTAAAATCTCCTCACAACTGTCTTAGCTGGGGTGCACAGACCTACGCAGCTGGACTGGGGGCGCAATCTCTGAACTCATGACAGGGAAGCTTCCTTCCTGAAACCCATGCCTTCCAATTGACATGCCTAGACGGCCTCGTCACCATGAGACCTTGATGCGCACCTTCTCCACAAGCCACTTGGCCTTTCCTACCTCTCAATGCCAGCTTCGGCTGATGGAGCGCGACGAATCGGAGCGACAACCTTCCTGGTTGGAGCAGCAGGTTGCTTACCTGGAGGCACAGGGCTCAGGACGCTTGACTATGACTGTAGGCTCTGAGGAGTTTGCGCTCAGTCAGAGCGAGCTTTGTGGCCGAAGGCACTTTCGAGCAATTGTGATGTTGAAGGCTTTCATTCGGTGGCGGTCCAGAGCTTCTTGCATGCGTTATGGTTTCAGTTTGAGATGTGTTTTGACTGGAGTTGTTTTGGTGCCCGGTGTTCTTGGCTTTTCCGCTTAGAGCTGCAGACTACCAGTTGAAATAAAGACGCTGCTCACGTCTTCGCACCTTGCTTCAATGCCATGTCTCCACAAGAACACAGTCAGATCTCATAAGCAGCAGGCTCCGCGGGATTTAGGCAAGGAGGGTTGCCAGCGAATGCAGCAAGATCCTTCCAAATGGAATCCGAAAGATGCAATGCATGTGAAAGACTTGAGCAACACGATACGCTAGGTAGAAGTCCAGTTTGGCAAACGGCATGAAAGACAGCATTGCCGCTGTACCGATGGCATGCGAACCATACTTGTCAGGTGCTGTGTGTGTGTTGGGTGTAGATAATGTCTTTTCTGGAGCTCCGTGATGCGGCTTGAGGGCTTCTTATCTCAGCTGGGGTGATCAAAGGTTGCAGAGGGAACGCTACTAAGCATTTCCTTTTCTCAAATACACTCCCAGACGGAAGCCAAGCCCCGGGAACCTAGATGAATAGTACTGCAAATTACTGTCCCTTGTAAGGGCTCCGAAAATTCCAGGGCCGGACCCCGGGGTCCAACCACAAATTTCCTTGATACAGCGTCAATCAATACCATCCGAAGCGCCGCTCTGCCTTTCCACATCATCCCCGCCATCATCCCAACCCCGCAAACCGCTGTGTCTCCAGCAAGACTCCAGTGACCTCCAAAGCAAAGACCAAACGAGTCCTACTCACATTCTGCGCCCGTTCGTACAAAATGGAGATGAAGCTAATAGCCCCTGCCATGGTTAGCAAATGTTTGCAATACGTCCAGGCAGAGAATCGAAATAGCGCAGCAGTGCGTGATGAGTCAGCCCGCCTTCCGGCTGCAAGTTCTACGTCTGGTGAAAGGTTGTGGAAGTGTCTTGCAATTGGTCGGACCCTCAAACAATTCAATTCAGGACGCCCGAAATTGTTTGGGGGGACCCCCCATACCAAAGAGGGTGCAACATTATCCTCCACAACAGGATACTCTGCAGCGTTCGTTCGTAGCGGCGCTTTTGGGCAGTGAAATTGGGGCAATTCTGATCTTTGCTGTCTTTGCTCGCTCATGGTTTTTAGGCTTGGATGTGTACCCACAATCGCTCTGTCTTTCGGCATCATAGCAGCGAAATAGTCACGTCTCCTTGCAAAGCCTCTTGGAGTGATGGTCTCGAGTCATGAAGCCTCGAGCTTCCTCGAGGCCTCTCGCGGCGGCTGAAGGCTGTTGAGGCCGCGTTGGCCGGGGCCATAGCGCAGGCAAGAACGGTTGATCATAAGAAAAGCTTCGGCTACTCTGAATTTGGGAAAATGGTGGGGTCATCTTTTTGCCGTCCTTGGCCCCCGTCATCTTCGGGTCCCAGGAGAGCAAGCCTTAACAGAAATACCAATATTGCGGCATTTTTTGGGTTCGTCGGGCTCATGCGATAGCAAATATCTTTGCCGAATCCTTGCGTTGAGGCCAGCGTTTGGAGGATTGACTGATTCTTGGGTGAGGTGTGGCGGCGCTGACAGCTGCATATTCTTGCTGAGGCCGAGCTTGACACAGAACCAGCCAAGGCACTCGGATTTCATGCATGAACAGCTTTGCAACTGCAAGCAAGCCTACAGTTCTTGTTGTTTGCTCCGCGCACTTCAGCCATCGAACTCATTGCTTTACTGGTCCAAGTGGCATTTCGCAGTTGAGTCTCTGATTAGTGGATGATCTACAAGCACACTGGATGTTTGCAGCAATCGATGGTCAGGTAAAGGCTGCGGCAGGGGAAGTGCAGGCTCTGGAGGATTTGAGGGCCGGGAGGGTCCGTATGGTAGAGATACCCGTATCCAAAGAGAGCAAGCTTCTTTTCTCCTTTGGCCACAAATGTATGATGAGAAGGAGTTTATCTAATGTGCTTTCATAGACATAATGGACTCGTCAATTATCCTCTTAGGTAGACGGCCATGCCTGAGATGCTCCAGGGCCTGAGAAGCCGCAAGAAGTGCCGTCCTGGAGCATTTAGGATTCCAGAGCCTCAGGAGGATGAGGACGACCTGGCCCTGGCTCGCTGGGAGTGCCGCAATGTGGAGCGCCGGCTCGAGCAGGCTAGGATCATTGACATCAGATCTTTCTTCAGTTGCGAGTGATGACTCCCCAAGACCCTTCCTGAGCTAGCTGCCATCATTCGATAGCCGGGGTTTCCAAAGAGGGTGCTGCCCATGTTGTGGGGAGCTGCGGCATCCCTCAGCTTGGGTTTACCGGTTTTGCCTTGTAGAGGACGTGATGGCAGACTGGTGCGGTCATAACGCCTTCTGGAGTGTCTTGTATGTACTTCCAGCTTACTGTTGCAGGATTGTGCGTTTCCTAGCTGCTGGGGATCATGTGATGGTTTCAGGGCTGCAAGCGCCGCGTTTTGGATTAGTTTCTTGTTTTGCCAAGCCAAGCAGCAGTCCTGCTACACAACTGACATAGTCCGCCTTGGCGTCCTCTTTGTATAAGATGATTTAAGCAGAACACAATCATTTTCTGTGTCATTCCAGGCCCGGGGCTACAACCGAGCACTGATGGAGGACAGCAGGGACCACCATCATGTTTGATTGGTTCTGGCCCTTGAGCCATCAAAGTGTTTCGTGTTACGATAGGATCTCTGCCGCAAGCGGAACCGTGAAGAACCGCAGGAAGCCCAGACTTGCAGCGAGTGCAGCCCAAACCCATTTCTGATCCCTTCATTCCACACGGCGGTCAAGGGCGCTTTCAACTTAATGCGCTTGAACGTCCTGGTGACAGGTCAGAGGAGGCCTCTGCGGAGGAGGCTGGCTGGCTGCGCTCTGCCTCAGCCGTGGCCTGCAAATCCTCACTACATGCAAAACATCAGGCAGGTTTGTAGCCCGAAAAGCAACCCACATGCAGCCCACGCAGGACCCCGAAATGGCAGAGATGGTTTCTTCAAACACGGAGATGTTGAGGAGGCCATGCCCCGCTAAAGCTGCCTTGAGCCAAACTTACAGGAAATGAAGGAATGAATACTTCTCTCCTGCATCTTCCACGCTGGCTCTTGATTCACCGGAAGCTCACACTTGGTCTGGGGTTGAGATAGATTTCAGGAACTCCTGGTAACATGATTTGCTAAGCAAGTGTGAAAGGAATGCACTTGGAGCTTCGCCTTCTTGGCGTCCTTCAGTTTCTTGCATGTGAGAGGACTATAGGTGTTTACATGCCCTGTGGCTGCTTCCAAGATCGATGTTACATGCCTGGGATTGAACCCTGAAGCTGGAAGTCTTCAAACTGGAAGCCTTCGTGGCGTTCTCCCAGGTGCAAACTAAAAGCATGTTCTCCCGGCCAACTCCATGCCAATGGTTGCAAGTGGCAAAGACTCCGCGCTTTTGCTGCTGCCTGGAAACTCCGAATCCTGATGCAAAAGACCAAAAATCTCAATACCTCCGACACTGAAGCGGTTTAGCGTTTGTATGGAGGAGACCTACAGGCGAAGGCTAGAGAGCCTCCTGAAGTTTTGTCTTCGGCTCCTTGAGGCTTCGGGAGGAGGTGGCCACTGCAAGCCGAACTTCGGCACCGCAGCCACCACAGGAGCCGCGACCCGGCGGGCGAGGCTTGACCTGTGGATGTGGGGTTGGTGTAGAAGCCAAGTTAACAGGTGTTAGCAGCTCTACTCAACCTCACCTAAAGTAAGAATCTACTGTTATCAGATACACTTCTTGGGTAAGGTGCATCAAACGGCATCTGCTTAATGGTCGAATGCTTCAAAGTCATGAACGCCAGACAACGCTCACAAGATCACTTGTAGATTTGACTTCTAGGTAAAGCGCGGGCACAGGTGCCGCTTAGATGGATATGCGTCAACCCTGAGACCTGCATTGTGAAGCACAGTCCCGCAGTCTAAGATGCTCTAAGTGCTCTAGATCATGCTGCGATCATGCAAGCCCACCTGGTTAAATGTTCTGCCACACTTGGCTTCAGGATGCTTCAGGTGCAAACCCAATGAGAGGTCTATTGGAAGCATGGATTGGTTTGCATGCCACAGCTTTCCCAGGAATACAAGGTGAATGTCTCAGAAAGGAACCTACGCAATATGTTTTCAATCCAAACGAGCAAGTCCAGGGCATTTGGAGGTTTTGCATCCTGTCTTCCCAGAAGACTTCAGTCAGTCCTGGGATGACTCGAAGCTGACACCTGCAGCTCTTGTTAGAGGTCGTGCAACGCGTGGGGCGCCCGCAGTGGACGTGCTTACTATCGGAGCGGGTCCAGGAGGTTCGTGCTCTTTTTACCAGTGCTACGTGCGTAAGATTGATTGGAATGCGGGCTGGTACACTTGGGTCGATTTTGCAACGATGCCCTGGCAGGTGAAGATCTTGAGTGGCACAAAGATGCGTAGGCCAGCAAAAAGCATGGAGTGGCCCGGGTGATATCACAACTGCTTCAGGCAAGCTTAGCAGGAGTAGATGCCTCGTCAGGCTTGTTCCAGGCATGCTAGGCAAAGTGAGGCCCTTTCGGAATTGAGTGTTGTAACACTTGCAGCTTCACTTATAAATAATTTTCAAATCCAAAGAGCGGTGCAGATTTGTCAGCTGCACGATCCAGCGGAAAGCTCTATATGGAATAACAAGCTTCTGGCAGTTGGCACCGATTCCTGTGGGCCGACTGACAACATCCGATATCAGTATATCTACATAAGGAACATTTTGCCCTGCCAGCTTGTTGGGGTTCACCTTTTGATTGAATGTGCACGCTTTTCAGTAACGCCTAAACTGCCTAAGACCTAGACCGTGATGGGCAAGTTAGAGCTTGCGTAGAATGTTGACTTCTGAGATCTTCCTCCACCCTCCGTTGGAAATTTGAAGCGCCGTGTAGTTGGCTTTTAATGCTTCATCAGCAGCTTCGTATGGCCTTGAGTTTTGTGGCGCTCGAGTGTCGTGGACGTATTGCGTAATCCCCTATAAGACCTTTGTGGGACATTCGCTGCCATTTGTGTACGGTATGGAAAAGTGCTTCAATAGGACCATGCAGCCTTTGGCTGGAGATCCTGTTCATCGCCCCTCCTTGGCTCACAACCAGGAAAGATCTCTAGGCCTAAGAAGGCCATTGAATGACTTGTTCATTAGAAAAGCTGGGTCGAAGCTGGCTAGATTTGAGATTCTTGGATTTCAACACTTCAGGATCCCAACGTACACAAGAGCTAGGAGCGAGTCAGAAGGTTGTTTTGCCATGTTGTGCCAAGTTGCGGCTTGCGTGACAGACCGCAGCCAAAGTCCCTACCTACGGTCCTCGGTGCTATTGAACAAGACCTGAGGCTGAGATACCCATCCGGGCTTGTTCGCCCACTAGGGCCCGCTGTTTTCAACACTACCCGAGAAGTATTGTCTTCGCGCTTGAGTGTTAGACTTCATGGGGTGGAGCAAGCGCCAGTATTTCCGTTTGTTCAAACGGCCTGTGATGTTGGCACAGAGCTCCTTTCAGCCCGCTTGCTGGAATTTGCTTGGAAAGGCATGGGCACCGAAGCACATTGCCGCACACTCCCATCACGTAATGTACTTGTTCAAAGCGATTTCCTGAACTGTGGCAGGCCAGCCCTGCACAACTACACTAGCACCATGGGCACTCCAGGCCTTGCGTCGACATCTTACGTGCATAGCTCGTGCCAAGCCAAAATGAAGTGTTGAGAGCTTGGCACCCCAGGCCAATTATTGCCAATGCAGACAGACACTTACTGTCACCTAGCATCCTGAGACGAATTTCTCACAACTGAATTCCATTCCAAGATGTAACACGAATTGCTCCAAAGCACATGTGGGCCCTTGAGAAGGCCAAGCAGGAGGAGTCCTGAGACCCTGTGCACAGACGCACGCAGCTGGCGATAGTGAGTGTAGGACTTGCAGGCTTTCTGTTTCCGGGTGTCCTCGCACGTGACACCTCGCTTCTTATTAGCTGTCACTGGCAGAGGAGGTGCAAGGTCGTATGCTGCGCGCTCCGTCGCATGCTGCGAAGTGCAGCTGATGCAGCTGGTGCAGCGGCCGCGGGCCAAATTCAAAGCGCAAAGCTTTGGGTTTGGGTACAATTTGGTCACTCCAACTACCAGCCCTGCCCCGATGGCGGCGTGCGCTCCGCACCACAGCCCAGAATGCTGAAAGCAAGGAATGCTGTGGATATGAGCCAGGATCACGGGTAACACCCGTGCTCTAGACATTCGAAGTGCCGTGATTGCAGTGCGCCTGCCGTCTCATCTGATGTGGTCAACTTGAAATGCAGTGAGATGTAAGTATACGAACTTCATTGCAGCATTCTAGCTTTAGGCTTTTCCAATGCTCTTTCTCAAGTCTATCGTACCATGCCACACCTTGCTCCCAGATTCCCAGCTACAGCGAGCTGCAGTCAGTTTATTTCATTTTCTTGCGACAGAGCAAGCTGCCGCAAGACCTCTCCAAGGAGCATCTCCAACCGAGCGCGGCAGTCGTGCTCGCGAGCACATCTACAACTTCTGCAACTCTTCCGCAGCTTCTTGGGACGTTTGCCCTATTACGAGTTGCATCAGCAAGCCGGAATGCCCCAATGGGTTTCCAGGCTTATGTGAGGGCAGATAAAGTAACTCTCATGAAGCTGCGGGAAGAGTTGACTGGCAGTGGTGAGGACACAACAACATGGACAGCAACAGAAAGCTGTGTGTTTCGCTGTGGTGCCAGGCGGCCAGAGCCGATTCATTATGACAACACAACACGAAGAGAAGTGGGCCGAGGGGATCAGGCCGTTCGAGCACATGCTCCAGGCTGGGCAAGTAAAGCTGCGACCAATTGCAGTGGGTAGCATATGCCTGAAAGGTTGCACGTAAGACGTCCTCATACGATAATGGCAATACTAAGAATTACTTGCTGATCAGCCCCGCAGCCTGCCCCTACACATCATGAAAAGATACATCCATTAGCGCTGGCCGGGAAACTTGTTGACGACTCGATCATTGAGACACTCCCTATCAGGGGCCATGGCTACCAACTGCTTGCCTTACCTCCAAGCAACAACTGCAGACTGTCCTCCGAGTTTACAACTCGCATTTGCACAGTCCAGAGTACCAAAAGTCTTTATGGCAGGTTACTGTGTAAGTCATTTGGCATTTGAATTCGGCTTTGGGAGTGACTTAATTATAGGTGCTTTAACTCAAGCCGACACCGGATGCGTAAACGCCTTGTAGCTGCCTTCACCCAAAACGGGATGTCCAAATTTGTTTAGAGACTGCCTCTCGACCGTTCGTACCTGCATCTACTTGCCTGCAACAGTCCCCCTCTTATGCTTTATGACGCGCGGTCTTGTGTTCAGGGTTAGAGGCGTGTTCGTGGCGTTTCGTCTCTTGGGTTCCAAACGCCCTGAAGCCAGAAACGCTGGCCAGAAAGGAATCAATGCATGGACTGCTGTCGATGGTCCAAAGAGCGATTTGCAAGACAGGCAGAACTTCAGCCTCCATGGTGGGCCATCAAGATACTGCAGCTTTAGGCTTTGATTGCCCGCAGACCGGACAATTTGCAGTGTCGGTGGGAAAGTGAGGTGTTGCTGTACACTGCCCCCTCTGCAAAAGAAATGCTGTGCATGACTCTCATTACAGGCAGGGAGGCAGTAGCAACGCATGGCAGGCCAAAAAAGGGCACCCGTAGAACTGCTAAAAAGCTCTGCTAAACTTGTTCTCGCAAGCTTTGTGCAATTGCGAAAATCATTGGGGTCGAGTTTTCCATTCCGGTACCCAGCTTGAAAACTATGAATTGTGTTTTTGTTATCGTTGATCTTATTTTACATTCTTGGATACGACGTTGGCTGCGCAGCGAGTAAGTTTAAGAATGAAGCAGCAGCTGCACTCTTGTAGGAATGAAGCTTTAGGCTGCAAAGGCCTTACTAGCCATGTTGATGACACCCGCACTGCAATCCGACACGGGATGCACAGATAGCTCACATCAATCCAATTCGACACGGGATGCTTTCACATCAGGCACTGGGGCCGCACGTGGCATAAGGGGCCCTTAAAGTTGCAGGTTGCTCTGCAGGTGAGGTCGCAGCCGCCTCATGGACCTAGCCCTGATCAGAAGTTGTTCAATGCTCTGACGTTGAGGGCTTTGTTTGAAGTTGTCAAGTCGCTTGTTAAGCCTGCGACATCCTGAGTAACTTGCCGGAAGCTCAAGGTGACAGGCGTGCTGCCAGGATTGCCTGAGGACGCCCTCATCTTCTTGGAGGCCTCACCTTCTTGCAGTGGAATCCATCTACGCGAGCAGCCTGGTTGACAGCTGGCCACCCTCTGTGTGTCGTCCCACCCTGCCTGAGCCTCCGAACAAGTTGCAGCAATTCCCGACCTTTATGGCAGGTCATTTTTGCGGCGTTGTACTAGTGGATGTGCCGTTTACAGGATCATGGAGCAATAATGTCTGTCCTGACGCTTCTCCGGCTAAGCTGTGCACAAGAGGATCCTTTGAGTATTCAACCTGTTTTGGCCACGTTCATAATTAGTCCCAAGTTGCCTTGGAGACAGCTTCACCTCTGGAAGCCTCGCGTGGGCTCCCCGAGGCAACTTAGGGTCCTGAAGCCTGCATCCAAGCTGCATTGGATGCTCTAAGATGGACGTGGGATCTCTTATTGCCATTGAGGAGGCACATACTGGATCCTGTCTACTGGGGCTTCCCTTTCGCAATTTGCGGACTTAGGGCCACCTCTGACTCGAATTGGATGGCGATTGGAGACTTGTCCACTTAGCTTGGCTTTGTATCATTCAGAATTTACTTACGTACAGGGCAGGCACCGAAGTCGACTCTAGCTGCATTGAGAGAAAAGAGAACCACTGAAGGCCTTACGGGCCATGACAGTACATGCTGCTCCTATGCATCTATCGCAATGACATCAACTGTTGGTGTCACGCCTGGTATATAAGGGGCATTGGACTGAGCTTACGCGTCGGTCTCTGCACACAGGGTATGGTGGGCATGCTGGTCACTGGGTTCGCGTAAAGGCACGATGCTGTGATGCCGCCGACATGTTTTTTGCAAAACATGTCTTCAATCCATGTTGCCCGAGAGGTGTGGTCCGGGGAGGGGTTTCTGAAGTGAACATCGATTTATGGAGTGATCCCCAACAGGTTGCCCGCATCTTTCGAGTCAGTAAGATGTTGATGCCAACATCCAAGCTCGCCCGTGCTTGTGGACTCAGATGAGTTGAGTTTGAAGTCTATAGCCCGCGAAGCCATCAGTCATTGATCGTTACATCTTCCCACCACGCTCCCTGATGACAGCCTTCTCCAGTACGTGCATGGACCATCGCAGCAAGAACAGAAGATTGCAATGGGTCCAATTCAGGGACTGACGAGCTGCTTGGTGGGAGCACTTACTCAGATAAGACCTGCGGCGGTTCAACCTCCAAGCAGTAACTAAACCCTTAGAGCATCAACCGTCCGTGCCGATCCAAGCTTCGCCATGCCCCTCCGCTGCCCTTGGAGGTTGCTGTTCATAAAAGGGCGGTTGAGTCCCTAGGATTTTGACCCTCTGCCATTTGATGCCTTCTCATCGGCAAGCAGCCATCCGTCACAGCCAAGCCCGCCGCAGGTTTCCCTAGGATGCATAGAGGTTGTTGAAAGTAGACGGCATACAGGCCACAGCCTTTTGTCGGCCTCGTACCTTGTGCTTGAACACCGTAGAGGGCCTTGGGATTCAGTTAGCAGCGTGCGTGGCTGTTTTAAGGCCGGCGATTTTGGGGTGCATCTTGTTCCATGAAATGCTCCTGGACACTCTGCTATGTCCAGGAGACATTGACTCTGGAGCGGGCCGTACCCAACCGGACGTGTGTTGTATAGATTTCTGAAAGGTTGTCTTTAAGTAGGCCTGCCTTAGGTTAGCCCGCATGGCATGCAGCGTTCAAGCAGCCTTTCAGACAAGTTGTCTTCACAAATCATGTGACACAGGGGCCTTCGCCACTTCAGTTAGTTGAAGGGATTGTCAAGGCTGCAGCGTGTCAGCACGACCTAGTTGGACGGTCTTCAGTTGCAGTCCTAGTTTCAATCCTCAGCACAAGGCCGGAGCCCGAGCGACCTGCCGCACAAGCAGTGACCCATCCCATCGCCGGCTGGAGGAAATCAGTGGCACGTTGACATGCAGAAGCCGCAAGCTGAAGTCCCAGCTGCTGATGCTCACAAGCATCACAAGCATGGATCTGTGAGGAGGCTTCGGAGAGGCCACTACTTTCATCAGGCAACGTCGAACAGCACGCTTCTGGCTGGATGTTCTTTCAAAGGAGAAAAGAGGCGGTGCTCAATTGAAGCCCCCATGCCGAAAGCGGTTCACATTGATGTTGAAAGGCGCCTGCCAACCTGCCGTCCATTGATGCCACGCTCTCGTTTGAGAATCAAGCCCAGGCCAGAGTAGCATAGCAATGGGTCTAGCTGTGAAAGGGGCGTTCTGTAAACTTGTTCCCATCAAGGTTGCATAGGGCAGACTTAACTTTACTGAGCCCTACTGGTATTCCGAACTTGAACATTTGTGAGTTTGGCCGTGGCTTGTGTGCATAGCGGCTGAGCGATGGCCCGGCAGGAGGAGGTCAAGCGGTTCTTATACAATCATCAACCACATAAGGTGCGGGTCACAAAAGCCAGTATTGTAGTAATGCCCCTGAAGCAGCTCTGGGGTCTATGGTGTATGGGACAAATTAAGACGCAACAACTCAGGTACGCGTCGGCACAAGCATGCGTGATGTGACTTAATCAGTGCCAGATGCGAGTTTGCGCAGCTTACCGCTGGCAGGGACCGTGGTGGTATAACAGGTCCTTGCAGCTAGCACTGGGGTGTCAAGCGGAGCTTCATCTGCTCGAGGGGCTTCGCTGAACCGTTGTTGCTATCCTTGCTCGTGGTTCTGCAATACTGGCAGTGATCGATGATGTGACCAAGCCTGGATTACTTGAGCATGGCTGAAGTATGTTTAGTCAACAGACACCTACAATCATGCGCCGCTGCTTTGACTAAGCCCATCACCTGCTCGATGCACAATGGCTAATGTGCGGCATCTGTCATTTTGTCTCGGGCCTTCGCGGGCCTAAGGCCATCTTCCTCAGTGTGACATACCGCTTCGGGAGACAACCTCCGTGATACAGCTTGAGAGTCAAGCCAGGGCGCATCGCAGACCACTCGGTCAAAACTCCGCCGCTCCGTTTCTAACACAGTGGCCATTCACATGCTTCGATCAAGCACTAAGAAGGGTCGCAGCGATTGCTGCGCGCTGCCTGCTTGAAGGAAGCACCATGTGGGATAGCAGAAAAAATCAGGCCAATGAAAAAGGTGGGATAGCAGAAAAGATCAGGCCAGTGGAAAAACACATCTTATTCATGCCTTGCACAACATCACTAAAAAGTCAACGAGGCACGCCAGACGCTATCAAAATCAAGAACGGCCGTGCAATCTGGTCGGATTCAAGTCCAGAGCCTGTTGACATGTTGCAAGCCGGGTGGCCCACGGTAAGAAGAAGTACGGGTATCTTGGGCTGTAGAGCTACGGCTCTAGAGATGAATTACATATACCCTAAGCCTGTGACTTCTAGTGAAGCTTGCGATCCAAAATGCATTTCCCTCAGCTTCGGAGCTGAGCCCTGGCGGCTAGAACTCGCTGTGGCGGTGACCCCTCCCCAACGATTGGCCTGGTAATGCCATACTTGACAAGATGAATCGGTGCCGGTACCATTATAGGGGTAACCTCTGGCAAAGGCCTCGAGACCGGTGCTGTCTTGAAGTGGGGTCGAAACTATTCATTGCATTCGCGAATCAGGCTTCGATGGGTCACCCTCACCTCAGTTCACACACAGCATAGCTGGCATGGGCAAGACAGGACAGATATCTGCGCATCAGCAGGTGTCCATTCTAGAGCTCTGCCTGCGATGTTCTCAGGAGGGTGCAGGGGGTTCATTGGGGCTCACAACTCTTGTGGGGTTCATAGAACCGGTCAGGATGTTCACAGGACCAGTTCGTAGAACCCTGCATGGAGTTTGGTAGAACTTCGTGCGGTTCGGCTACATTTGGCTGACCCGCAAGGGCAGACTTGCAGAGAGGCATACACATACAATTTGCCGCTCCTGTGAGAATTTGAAATGGAAGCATCACAAAGCGCAGTGCACGTACCTGACGCCATGTCAGACTTCTCCGAACAAATGTTAGATTTTGAATATTTAGCCGGCCAGCTGCTGGTATCGTGAAAAGACGAAGCTGCAGAGTTTCACGCTGTCAGAGCGCACCACTTAGATATTTCAAGGGCACTTGCATCTGGCGACATGCACAGTCGATTGTGGGTATACTATTAACTTGCTTATTGGGGAGGGATTTCTGGGTCAGTAGGCTACATTCTACGGCTTTGGGTCAGTGCCGGCTGGCTGCCCGCTGCAGCCCAGTTTATGGGAGCTTCGTGAAGATTCTGCACGCAAAGGAGACAACAAAGGCCTTACCGGTCAGTGGTGCACCGTCAGCCAGGACTAGCGGGCCTCGAGTTGCAAGATGCCAACGGGAAGTAGGGTTTGCTGTGGCGCTCACTTGACTTGCCAGATCGCCACCCAAAGCAGCATGCACTCCAAGCCGTAAACGTGAGTGAAGACTTAGAGAGCAGATCCTCGGGCGCATATGGGAGTTTGCTGCTTCTTGGAAGACTGTTTGGCACCTTGCTTTGTGATGCGAGCTTAGCTGCTTGTGGTCGTTACCCGACTTCTTGGGTATTCTCACGAGAGCAGCTGTATGTTCGTCGGAGGTTGGATAGTGGTCTGAGCTGCGAGACTTGGCCGTATGATGCTTCCGTCCTGAGCCAATAGGGTGTTTCACACTGATCAAGCTTTACCAGACGCAGTCAGCACTCTCCCGCATGCGACGGCTTGCTGGCATTTGCTGACCGGGTGGCGACAAACCCTACAGCCGCCTAGGTGGCCCGCCTAGCGCATGCAAGTTTTTCTCACAGCTGTCTGCATGACAGTGCTGATGGTGGCCTGTCAGCCAGCATCCAACAGCCACTCACAGGCAAGTTTTGTGCTGCAGTGCCCGAGTTACCACAGTTTTGTCAGCCAGCCTTCAAGCCCTTTGCATTTCCGCCTCAGCCAAGGAGGAGTTAGCAATGTATTGCATGCTGCACCGCTTGTCATGGCAGTACAGCTTGGCTGTTTCAAGCTGGCTTCGCGTGACAAGAAGTTGTTCCGTCATGTTGACATTCAGCTTAGCAGGTTGGCCATCCGAGCCCATGGTGGCCCCAGGCACAAACACACAGTGCGTGCAGCAACGGCTCCTGGGAGTGCGCCTCTGACAGGTCACTACGGTGCTAACCAAAAAGTCTGGGGATAATGGAAAATAAAATGGAAACTACTATAATATTGGGGTTATACAGGGGTCATATGAGGATAATGGAAAATAAAATGGAAACTACTATGGCCTTACGTTAGGGGCCGGGGTCTGCAGAGTGCCAGACGCATCCCATAGGTTGGTTAGATGCTCGAAGACCAACATCTTGGAACATAATATGAACATTTGGCGGGGTTCATTGACAGTTGCGGCCTCAAGACAATTTCTCCTCCAAAGATAGATAGGTTTCTTCATGCGGTGGTTTGCTGTGCTGTTGGAAAACTTCAACTTCATTTGAGTTAATGAATGTGAATTTGGGAATCGTGCAAGTGACTTGCTCGCAGAGCTTTGCACCGCTGCAGCTCAGAGTGCGGGGAGGGATGCTAGGTGGGCGAATGTGCTTAGTAATGGCGCAGATGACTATCTGTCAACTAGGACCATCCAGGAGCTACTTGCAGCAGTGCCAGACATGCAATTAGCACTGCCAGCTCGGCTTCCAGGCAGGTTGCCAAGCCCAAAATTCGAACCACGAGAACGCCGTTGGATTGAGATGCCCATAAATGAAGAGTACAGTTCCTGCACTGGCAGAGGGAATTTCCACTCAATTGTATGCTTGCTGTAGGGACCGTGCAGCTTATCGGCCGCAAGGAAGTTTCGGTCAAGTTGGAAAGAGAAGCTCCGAACTGGATGTCTTTCACCAAGATGCGAGGTGCATGATGTCGAACTGCAGCATGCACACAAGCAACATTTAGAAGTCGAAGCAACAGTGCAAGGCGCGCATGCTCTGCGGGTGCGGGGGAAGTGAAGCGCCCACGACTTCAGGGACCCTGGTGAACTTCTCGCAGGTCCTGGCCTCATGATATATACCGTGACAGAGGACACTTAGCAGACTTAGCACTATTCACATTGACGACGATGTTTTCTTCCTTCGGAACATGAGTCGGTTCCAACCAAAGTTTCTCCATTGCTGGATTTTCGAGACTGGGCCTACCCGTTTGCTTGCAACCTTGAATCAGATGGCATGCCACACTACAGATTGCTTGTTAGGCCTTTTTGATGGAGGTGCTGAGTGCTGAAACTGCTTTTACATTGAGAGATATAGAAAAACCTGCTTCATTGCAGACAGGATGTTGTGCGCTTGGGTGCAGCAATTGCTCCAGTTGCAAAACTACGCCCAACCGTTTGCAAGCAACGTTGGGTCAAGCCTTGTGCCGCACTACAGATTTCTTGTTGGGCCTTTTTGATTGAGGCGCCATGTGACCGAACAAAATCTCCAATATAAAACATATAGATAAGCCCCTGATTCATGACTGACAGCGCCGGGTACAGCACGTTCCCCCACCTAGCTTTTCTATCATTGCAACGTACACTGTTGAATGCCCAGGTGCAAAATGTACAAGGCAACAGGAGAAAGCTGCTGAGCCTTTGTTGACTTCTTTCGCTTGAGAAGACAGGCCTCTTTCCCCGGCTCTCTGAGCCTGACTCGGACTAAGCATTTGTGTTGCTTACATACGAATTCCCAGCCCTGTATTGTGATGTCAATTATGACCTCAGATCTCATGGCTTTGCTGAAATACCGGAGCAAAACTCTTGATTCGCTATACCACCCACAGAAATCACACTTCAGGCTTTTGGGATTCTTCTTGGGATGCCCTGCTTCCTCTCACAGATTCGACATTTTGCCAGATCCCCAGGCTTAGCGAATGTTGAATGAGACTGTTGCAAACCCTGTGGCGGAAGGGAGTTTTAAAAGCACACGAAGTTGCGGCTGCAGTCATGGTGCAGGGGCCAATATAGGTTGGCACTCCTGACCTGGAGGTGCGGAAAGGTGGGAGGTCCAGGTTCCAAGCTCCTATGAATCAAAATCCCAGGTTTGAGGGAAATGGAAGGGGAAATAAGAGGGTTCACAATTTTCATCCTTTCGACAGCAATGAGTGATTGTGCGCCTGTTCAGCTATGGAGTGGGGGTGTCATCCGTGTCCACGGTTGGGCCCTGAAAAGCATACGGTGACATTTTTAAATAAGTGGAGGGCGGCCAACCCCAACGTGCCACGGAGGTAGTATAACAGATCTATTTAAGTCCGGATGTTTTCCTGTTTAGATTCAATCCCGGATGTTTTTGATCGCGGGCGGCCGGACGCCATGCTTTGCGGAGGTAGTACAATATACGTGTTCGGTTGTTTACGTGTCCGGAT
>CAJNIZ010005270.1:6305-19772 GCA_905231905.1 Symbiodinium pilosum
GGTTTTCAAAGGACACATGCCAGAATAATGTACCATCAAATAACAACACGATAGGTAGTAGTAGTAGTAGTAGTCGTCGTCGTCGTCGTCGTCGTCGTCGTCGTCGTCGTCGTCGTCGTCGTCGTCGTCGTCCTTCTGGTGGTGGTAGTAGCAGTGATAATAGCAGCTGTAGGAGCACTAGCTGACATGGTGGTAGCAATCGTCATAGTCAATAGAAACAAGAACAGAAAAGAGTACAAGCAGCATAGATAATCACAGCAGCAGCAGAAGCTCCAGGAGTCTGCAGCCACAGTAGCCACCATCACCGCCACCGCCACCGCCACCGCCACCACCACCACCACGACTACCAGAAGCAGCAATTACAGCCACAGCTGCTTCTGCAGCGGCTTCCCCTTATGGCTACATGAAATTAAAAAGTGGCAGTCACTGTGGTATTCGTAAAGTGCTGTCAGGAGCAATAATGGCAAATCAGAAGTTGCAGATGAGGCCTGATAATCGCAACAAAAAAGTATGACAATGGCTTCGGCTTCACCTTCGAACTTAAGGATTTGGGACTTGGGGGGGGGGCTCAGAAGAGGTACGAGCAGGATTGGACTTTATGGTCTAAGATTTGATTGGTGCGTTCACAGCAAAGAACATCAAACCTGTCGCAACCCAGGCAACATGGTCCTCAAGTAGTCAGGGATGACATCCGTAGCTGACCTTCGCTGTTGATGGAGGTAGCTTTGGATTGGGCTTGCACATTACTGCTGGTTCCAGCTCTACCAATGCGAGCTTTTAATATGTGAAGAGAGGCAACCCCGAAATGCGTATCTCTTCGGTGGGGATTGATGTCAACATCACCTTCCTGAGAATGGTTCTACTCAATAATGACCCAGAGACTCTGCGAAGGCCACGAGCCAGTTTCCATCTGAAAGCGGGACCAGGTTACCGCCGATCTCTGAGCCGGAACCATCGAACAGGGGCCGCGGATCAGTCACAAAGCCTTGGCCACACACTTCATCCGCGGAGAGAAAGATTGACACCAGCAAGGAACCCTGAGAATGTTCACAACAAAAGGGATAGCTACATTCCTCAAAGGAGCATCATCAGCTTGACAATCCTCACCTGCATATGTCTCTAAGTTTACCAACTCTTGCCAGCTCAATGGAAGGCATCCTGGCTTCCAGCTCAACCCAAAGCCTTGAACCCTAAACTCTAAGACACTAAGTGCCAAAAGCCTTGAACCCTGAAACCTGCAACTCTAAAACTTGAACTCGCAGACCCTAAACCCTCAACCCTAAACCCGAAAAACCCTGGAGCCTAAACCCTAAACCGAGGCGCTGCCATCGGCGGCAAAGGTCGCGAAGTAGAGCTTGTCTTGAATTCCACCTGAGTCGGGGGATGCTCGCGTGCGAGCTTAAGGACTACTATATTATAAGAGGGTGGATATAAATTGAAATATTAAAATAGGGTATGTACAGATATATATATAGGGGTTATCGTGATAATGGAAAAGAAAATGGACACTACTACAACATAATATGTGTATATATATAGGGGGGTTATAAAATAGGGATAATGGAAAAGAAAATGGAAACTACTATACTATAATAGGGTGTGCATATATATATATATATGGGCTATATAGGGATAATGGAAAATGGAAACTACTTCATAGGGACTACCTAGCAAAAGTACTGATGTGGCTTAGGGTTCAGGGTTTAAGGTTTTAGGGTTTAGGGTTTCAGCATGTTTTAGGATTTAAGGGCTTCGGGTTTTAAAGTTTAAGGGTTTAGGGCTTATGGTTTTTAGGGTTTTTAGAATTTAGCTTCAAGAAGAAGAGAACAGGACGATCCCTGGGAGGCTAGACGTCCAAAAGTTTCGCATGACCTTAAAGACCCTGAACCTCGGGATTTATGGGAGTTTAGGATATGAAGGTCACGCCGGGATCCTAATATCAACAATAACCCCCTCCCCCAAAAGGACAAAGACCCACCAAATAATGACTTTCTCAGTTCAGCACAACAGTACATACAACAACTCCAGTTGTCCGCATGCCTATCCCACCCTGAACCCAAACCCTGAATCCTAAACTCCAAGCTCCTAGATCCTAATCTTTAAACCCAAACCCTAAACCCACCAGCCTACTATATATCAATATAAATTGTAGAGGGAGCTCGTGAGCAAAAGCAAAGAAAAGTCCTGACATGAACCCCATGCAATTTCTATAGACCTGAATTTGTGGTTTAAGTTTTGGGGACCTAAATCCTCAGGCCTATGCCAAGAGATAGCTCCTGTCTTGCAATGTGAGTAGCCCTTCTTTCCATAGGCCCAATTCCTAGGCCCCAAACCCCAAAGCCCCAACCTACATGCAACCTCCTTATTGCAACTTGAGTCTCCCTTCTCTCCATAGGTCCAGACAGCTCCAAAGCCGCCCGTCAGGTCTGCCTGCAAGCTTCAAAGTTGAAAGAATATCACATGGATGTGGGATTCTGGGTCTCGGGGATTTAGGGTTTTATGGGGATGTAGGGTTTAGGGCTAGGGAATCTAAGATATAGGTATTTAGGGTTCAGGGATTTAGGGTTTAGGGTTTAGAGATAAGGTGATTTAGGGCTGAGAGTTTAGAGTCTTTGGGGGTTGGTGTTTGGGGTTTCGGCAAAATTTAGGGATTTCGGCCTTAGGGTTTCTGCCCCAGGAATTCCGGTCTAGGACTCGGTGGGGAATGGGGAATCGATTCGAGAATCCTATGTTGGTGAGATTTTGATTTCGATTTAGGGTTGAGGGCACCCTAAACCCTAAACCCCGTAAGCTTGGACTGCCCTCGGCCAATCCAATCTGATGACTGAACCGCAGCTCGGGCATCATCCACCCTCAAGGAACCGTAAGACACTGTAAGAGTCAGAACGGCCCCTCGACCACGTGTAACGACCGTGGTGTAATACTCAGAACCAAGTCCATGAGGAGTTTTCCGAAACTTGAGATCCCTCTTATTTAGGGGTACCTTTCTGTCAAAAGGATTTTTGGTCTGGAAAGGGGAACCCCATGTCCCGCCACGTATGCATACCCTACACCTAAAACCCGATCCCCAAAGTCCGGAAAGCTTGAAATGGGGGTTTCCCAAAATTAGGGGTAAACCATTTTGTGGGTCCCCATAATAAGGACTATAGTACTTTGAGGTCTGTACTAGGGTCCCCCTATTCAGGGAAAGCACCCTAAACCCTAAACCCTAAACCCCAAGCCCTAAACCCTAAACCCTAAACCCCAAGCTCTAAACCCTAAACCCTAAACCCTTTAGGAATTAGGATCCAAGTCGGTTTCAGGTCAATTCTGCAAACCTGCCTTAATGGCGCCACTGCTGATGCCTTGGGAGCCTGCGCCATCACCCCAACTCTGAAAACTCGCCGTTTTCAGGAGGACATCGTCCTCCAAGGATTGGGGAAATGGGGTTTAGGGTGTGGGTTTCACCCTAGACCTTGAACCCTAAACCCTCGAGCCCGGATAAATACAAATTGTATACCGCTCAAAACTCCCGACCTGAACCCCTATTTGTGTAAACCCTCAATTTAAGGGTCACCCCTATTATGATATAGAATTTTCCATGTTCTTTCTCATGATCCTATATAACCCCTCTATTACCCTAGCTTATCCCATTTTCTCCATGTAATCAGCCCCTGCATGTCGACTTCGACTTCATCTCAAGATCTCCGTCCTTCAGGGTTGAGAAGACCAGCCTGGGCAGGACTGATGTCTCAATCCATAGGGGTCAAAATATGGGGGGTTGTATAGGGTGTATATTAGCACAATGGAAAAGAAAGTGGAAACTACCATTTAGGGTTTAGGATTTAGGGTTTAGGGGTTTAGGGCTTTAGGGCTTTAGGGGTTTATGGGTTTAGGGGTTTAGGGCTTTAGGGGCTTAGGGGTTAGGGGTTTAGGCGTCAGGACTTAGGGTTTAGGGTGTTGGGCTTACAGCTTAAGATCAAGAAGAAGAAGAAGAAGCAGATGCAGATGTAGAAGTCTGAGTAGCACAAAAAGAAGAAGCAGAAAGTTAAACTTGAATAAGTAGCCGAAGTACAAGTACGAGTAGAGGTAGACTAAACGCAATAGAAGTAGTAGTAGCAGCAGCAGCACCAGTGGTGGCGGCAAAACAAGTATCAGCAATAACAACAGTAGCCAAACACAAGTAGTTGATGTTGCCTATGTCCCACCATATGAGCTACCATAGGGACGATCTAGCAAGAGAGGGTGTCAAAGACATTATGCTGGAGGGGCACGCGCGAGTAAGTTTCGAAGAGAACACTGAGCTGCCCACGCATCTGGATATGCGTCACCAGCTGTGCCAAGGAGGAAGGTGTCCGAGATAGCCTGAGCAGCGCCGAAGGGTTTGGAATTAGGGTTTGGGGTTCTCTCCCTAGAAACTGCAGAAGCACAAATAATTACTAAGATTATTCCGTAGCAGCACTTATGCGAATATAGCATAACGCAGCCTAAAGCCTCGGCCCTTACATGAAGCAGACCTTGCATTTCGCCAGGTTCTTTTTGACCACTGTTGCAGGAATAGTGGATGAAGGTTTAAAGGGATGTAGGATTCAGGGCCTGGGAGCCTCCAAACAAGGGACCCCGAATTCCTGGAAAACCCCCACATCTGGGCTGCAACCCGAGCGACGCTGTAAGCCGCCATCTGCTTGCAAGAATGGGACGCCCAGGCATCACCGGAGTAGGATTGCTGCTGACCATTTGCATCCACCATCACCGTCATTCCGCCTCGTTTGGAGTCAAGGCTTTGGGCGGCGTCTCAAGACTCTGTCGGCTACAGACGCCCGAAACTCTAAGATGGAACTGAGGGGACGTCTTTAAGAAATTAAAAGCCCACTGAAGCACATGAGCGATAGTCTAAAATCCTAGCATCCCCCTTGGCAAGCCCTGTAACACTCCCTTATATACTTCCCCATATATCCCCCCTTAAGGAGTTTAGACTATAGCTGGCTACAGCTCACACAGAGCCCATGATTTTGGAGGAATATGTGGGATGTCTGGGTGATTCCCCCGGCAATCGGCCTTGATGTCCCGAGCACCAGCCCGACCTGCATGGACTTGTACACCGTTTGCTACCCTCCCAATGAGGGATATTCCCCCCCATAATGGAGAATCAAATGGAAAAGAAAATTGAAAATGAAATGGAAACTGGGATTATTATGGGTTATAGGGATATATAGGGAATTGGTTTGGGGATTAGGGTTTAGGGTTTAGGGTCCTTAAAGCGGGCGCATATGGGGGAGTGTCATGGGGGCTATTGAGTGGGATACTAGGAGTGTAGACTACCGATGGAACTCCCAAGGGCTCCAGAAAGACTGCAGTTCTGCTAGTTTGGAGGGAGCATGGACTTCACAACAAAAAATGAATGACCAGCAAAGATGATCAAGGGAGCGCCTAGGAATCCAAAAAACACCTGGGTTTCGTGTCCGATTCACTCCCTCTGCAAACCCAAGTGCGCAGCAAACTCTTCGGCATATAAGAACTGCATGTCCAGCTGTCTAGTTTACATAGCATCACTACAAACAGCTCAACAACTATCCAAGGTGCGCTGGTGATTGTACCCTTCAAGCATGCAAAGCTACACAAACCAAACAACCCACATCCTAAACTCTGAATAGTAGTTTCCATCTTGTTTTCCATTATCCCTAGATAACTCTACAAGACCCCAAACCATGGTCTTTGGTTCAAATACCCTAAACCCTAAATCCTAAACCCTGAACCCTAAACACTAGAAAACGCAAAACCGTGGGTCTTTGGTTCAAATTCCCACCTGCACTCTCCTGCCGAATGCTGGACATAGCGACTGGAGGAGACGGCCAGGGACTGGGCCGCATCGGGAGTCCACCTCGGGCGATGCCAGAGATAACAAAAATCATAATAATAATAATGATGATTATAATTGAAAACAATGATAATAGTACTTGATAATACGAATAATAACAGTGAAAATAATAACAATAATAAGTAATACTGGTAATAATAATTTAATAATGGTACTAAGGTCTAGGGGGTTTAGGCCTTAGGCTGTAGGCTGTGGGTTGTAGGGTTCCAGGTTGAAAGGCGCAACGCTCATCAAGAAAAGCGATGGTTTTCTGAGAGGTTTTTTGCCGGAGCTCAACTGGCCATGAGCAGACAGTAGCCTGCTTTAAGATCTGCTAGGTTTAGGGTTTAGGGTTTAGGGGGGTTTAGGGTTTAGGGTTTAAGGGTTTAGGGGGGTTTAGGGTTTAGGGTTTAGGGGGTTTTGGGTTTTGGGTTTAGGGTTTAGGGGTTCTCCGCTGGAACTGCACCCTGAACCCCATAAGGCCTGAACCTTAAAAGCCTGAACCTACATACATGTGACGACCGAAACCTGACCCCTTAACCCTCAAGTCTGAGTCGTAGACCCAATGCCCGAACCCCAAAGACTCAACACTTCGAAGCCTACACCCAGCCTACTCCCTAGCCACCCCTAGTTGGGAACCCCTAATAGTCCCTATATTCCCTACTTTTTCCCTAATACAACCTCAATATATACCCTGTTATGCTATGGTAGTTTCCATTTTCTTTCCAATATCCCCACATAACCCCAACATATTCTCTTATTCCCTACTATAACCCCAAGATATACCCTATCATGATTCGCGGCCTCTCCAGGCCAATCTGGGAATCCCGAATCGGGGTGCTCCACACCTCCTGGAGGCTTGGCACTGCAAACTTCCTCGGCAGACTACATTGATCAATATTAAGATTACTGTGGCTACTATATCATTCTTGCTATTATTCTTAGAAAGAGATATAGGGTTTTGCGGCTGGAATCATGGAGAATCAGTTTGAAAACCAATGAAAAGACTACTGGTAATATGTGTTTCCTTACCTATGTCTGGGAGAAGCTTGTAGCTTGGAGCATCTGTGTCCGAGCAATAAGCAGGAAGAACATATAATGACGTAGTGAGACGCCTCGCAGCCCTTTCTGGGGTTTAAGGTTTAAAGGTTGAGGGCTTATGGCTTAAGAAGATGTACAGGAATCTAAAAGGTCTAAGGTTCGTGAACTTTCCGACCAAAAGCCCTCGACCCTACTGCCAAGCTGCTTAAACAGGCTCGGGCTGTCAAATGTGCTGCCACCACTGAGGAGGACTACGAGATAGCCACCCGACGGGTCGAAGTCCACGCCCCTCACCTCCAACGGCCTTGTCCAGCTTTAAAGGGGTTAAAGATTTGGGGTTTAGGGATTTAGGAATTAAGGGGTTTAGGGATTTAGGGATTAAGGGGTTTAGGGTTTAGGGATTTAGGGTTTAGGGTTTAGGGATTATATCGGGGATATATAGGCAGAATGGAAGAGAAAATGGAAGCTACTATTTAGGGTTTAGGGTTTAAGGTTTGGGGTCTGGAGTAGGTTAAGGTGGTGAACCCCCGAGGAAAAATCAGTAGGTCATTCGCTAGACTGGCAACCTGACACTAGCATTTTGGGATATCTATCCTGTCACATGTCACAGCACCGAACATGCCCCCATGGTCTACTCTAACCCTAAACATTCCTTGCACCCGTACCTGAGACATGCATTTGTCATCCCTAATGAGCAGACAACCCTGGTTCTTATATGGAACCGGGGAAGTGTGCACGGCTTCGGATACTACAGCACGGATTGAGGCTCCGGCGACGAAGAAAGCGTCTGTGTAGTGGCTATGGAGGTGCCATCCAGCAGCACAAGCTGCGGCTTTCCCATTGCATCGTTGTAAAGCACAGCCTGCCGAAGAAAGAAATTGCTGTCACTGCAACCTTCATAAAAGAAATCCCTAAGCACTCCCACCACCCCTTCAAAGGGAACTCCCAATTCTTGCAAGCCCCAATCTGAAGCATGGCCTGCCAATCTTTCTTGGCGGTGGCTGCATAATGCACGTGGCGGCAGGAGATTGCCATTCCAAAGCTAGAGCATTGACTGTGCCTTGGGAAAGGTAGCGGGATTTGGGAAACCGATAGAGCCTGGGCCATCTGGGCCTCACTCATTTGAGAGCATTTCTCCATGGTGGTCGGGCCGGGATGGTACGTATAGCAACTGAAACCAGCAAGTTGGATAGAGGCTTCGATGCCATCTGCCCGCGTCCAGACTTCACACCGTCCCGGACTGTATTCAATACCTGGGGGTTTCTCAAAGTTATGGTCCGTAACAAGTTCAGGAATTGATGGATAAGTGCAAAGGGACAAGGGCGTCCCCGTTCAAGAGTCGATGGAGATAGTTTCCAGAAACTCCCACCTTTGCAGCTTTGGATTGACATGCAAACCGCCTTGCATTCATCCATGGAGCCAGCCGGATGAACCTGTCTACTATAGTGGTTATAAAAAGGGTTTGTATGGGTTATATAGGGATGATATAGGGATAATGGAAAAGAAAATGGAAAGTACTGTTTGAGGATTTAAGGTTCAGATTTTAATGCTAATCCCCTCACATCGCCCCCTGAAAATTGGGATCCACTGATGGAAGCCCAAACGTCTTGGAAACGCCGGCCTCATAATTGTTTGGGGAGTTGTCTGTGCTGCCGCCTCCTCGGCAAGCGCGATCTACGCCGCCGTCAATTGGAGCGAACTCTCCTTGCACAGTCATTCCTTCGTATGTATAGCAGCTGAAGCCCGAAAGCTCAATGCTTGCTTGGATGCCACCGGCACGCGTCCAAACTTCGCATCTTCCAGCGCTGTACTCGATGCCCTTGCAACCTGCTATTGCCATACATACTGCCTTGCATTCATCTACACTGGCCGCAGAGTGCACTTCATAATGGTTTGGAGAGTTGTCTGTTTTGCTTCCTCCTCGGCATGCGCGATCAACCCCGCCATCCACGGGCAGGAAGTCATCCTCCACCGACATCTCCCCATAGGTGTAGCAGCTGAATCCTGCTAGCTCAATTGTGGCCTGAATTCCCCCTGGGCGAGTCCACACCTCGCAGCGACCTTTGCTGAACTCGATGCCCTTGCAACCCTCTGTTGCCATGCAGACTTCTTTGCATTCGTCTAGGCTGGCCACAGAATGAACCTCGTAGTGGTTCGGAGAGTTATCAGATGCAGTTGCTCCTCGGCATGCACGGTCCATACCACCGTCCTTGCCTTCGAAGCCCTCAGTCGCGTTGTCGGTGACGAACAGCATGCGGGCATGGCGCGTGTTCAAAGCCAACATCGTCACGCCCTGGTTCGAGGCCTGCATACTTGATGAGCGCCAACTATGGCGAGCTGTAGGACTCCTCACCGAAGCATCCGTGAGCACAGTGACCTGCGGGGCACCCGAAATGCTGCCGCAGCTGCCGGGGTCGCTGAAAACGGAGGCATCTCCCATGTCAGCGTTCTCAGCCAGCATGGCAATCTGGTAGTGGTACCAGAGCCCCGCCTCTGGAGCACGCGGCTCCCCGCTCCTGCTGCCCAGTGAGTCTACAGATGCGCACATCTCATCAAATCGCGGACAATTGGAGCCGTCAGGCAAGATCTCCGTGCAGCCGTCAGATTCGCCTGGGGTCTTCAGCCAGAAGTAGGCATCAATGCGGGCATCGGGTGTTGCCGTCGTCGGAACATGCCCAACTCCCGCTCCACGGGCATTGCACCAGTTGCCGCAGTCACTTCGGGTGTTGGGCTTGCCGTTGCGACCGGTATCAATGATGAAGGACGGAGTGAATCCAGGAATGGCAGCTCGCATCTTGTAGTCCAGGACGTCCACATAGTTCAGCTCGTTGTGGGCCCAGTTCCAATCTTTCTGCAAACTGCATGGGTCATCGGCACAGCAGGGGTCATTGCTCATCTCACCCTTGCACTTGCCTGGCTCTGAGCAAATCAGATTTCCGAGGGGCTGGTAGTTCGCCACGTTCGTGGCAAAGCCACGGACCTTTGGGGCAATCTGCATGCTGGCAATGATGTTTGCAAACTTTCCAGTCTGGTCATCATTACCTCAGGTTTGCGAGGCATGAAGGCAGCTTTTACATTGCTTGGAACCATCACACTATATCCTAGATGCACGGACTCTTGCAGCAAGGGAGCTGTTAGCCCAACCGAGCCAGCCGCCATGTCCAGCATCCACGTAGAGCTGCGCACCTGTCGCAGACAGCTTCTCGACGGCGTATTTGATGCCTTCCTCGTAGGCAACCTTGGTCTCGTCATGGCAGCCTCGGAAGTTGTCAGGCCTCTTGTCCTTCATGTTCGTAACCAAATTGGGCAATGAGTCAGGCTCAATCACCAAGACAATGGGCACACGATCGGCAAAGCGTCCCACAACTTCCGCAAAGGGATCGATGTAGGTCTCCTTGTACTCCTGCAGGCCATCCGCACAGTTGGCTCCCACCACTTCCCGGTAAAAGCCGGCATTTGGCCCCGAGGTTGACATGTCGCACTTCGTTCGGCCCTTGTCTTCGCCGTAGTGGCAACAGATCTCTCCATTGGAGGCAAGCGCGAAGCAGTCTCTGTTAGGGAGATCGTACACGATGAGCACAACAAGGCTGGGTGGCGAACAGCTTGCAGCATCCTCGAGGATGCCCTCCACCGTGCTGTGATCCGGGTGACCCTGCCCTTTGTAGATCTTGGACTTTACGTCAATCCAGAAGGCTGATGGCACATTCTGCATTGACTCCAAGGTTGTGCGTACTGTGCCGCTCGTTAGATTGATGGAGGTAGACAATAGATCGCGGTAGGACGGGTTGACGTACCAGGGGTGCCCCTCGAAGGGGTTGACGCCGGGTGGGCTCGGTGACGGCGACGGGGAAGGCGGCGAGGGGGTTGGCGTTGGTGAAGGTGGTGAGGGGGTTGGCGTGGGAGGAGGAGGGGAAGGGGTCGGGGACGGGGTGGGAGATGAGCCCGGGAGGCACTGCGAGTAGTAGTCATTTCCAAAGGTACACGTGGATCCGGGCTGACAGCATGTTGGTCCATTGTGATTCATACCACCGCACTGTCCATACTGGGCTGCGCAAGGACCACTCGGAGAAGTTGTTGCTGGGTTGGTGGAGGTGGTGGTAGTGGTGGTTTTGGTCGTGGTTGTCGTGGTGGGTGCTGGGGTGGTTGTTGTTACTTTGGTGGTGCTTTGCGTGCTGGGTGCTGCAGTTGTGGATGACACGGTGGTCCCGCATCCAGCACAAAGGCTGCAGCCAATCCTTATTCAGTCGTTTTGGGAGGCACGCTGGTTTCAAAACTGTCCACATCGCATTTTCTGGGTTAACAAACGTTGTGCCCCGTTCTAATCTGAAAGAGTATAGCATTGCTTTGCAACACCAATAAATCCAAGGCTCCACGTGCACTTTGTTGCCCAGTCATTGTCATTGTATTGGCACCACCGGCCACATTCTGCAGACATGTCCCGGGCAATAGGAGGACCCATCCTGAGATATCGCTAACCTAAATGGTGAAGCAGAGAACTCTTCAAACCCTTCCACACTCGGGGCATGAGTCATAGCTTAATGTCAACAAGCAGCGTAACAACGACTGTCCGGGTAGTTGTCGAGACCTGCGGAGTGGTGGTTGTTGTTTGTGTAGTAGGCATCGTTGTGGTAGCTGGCGTCGTCGTTGGAGGAAAAGTGCTCGCCTTCGTGGTGACAGTCGATGTGGGTGGCGGACCGGTTGTGGTGGGGTCTGCTGCGTGCATCCTCAAGTAGGACCGGACGAAGAAGCCAGAGCAAGAAACACTCTCCCAGCCTGGGCCGCTGAAACAGTGGACCAAGTGCAAGAATCCAATGTATCCATATAGCCGGGATACTAGGCTGTGCCGAAAACACAATCAGCCCTTTAAAATCAAATCTCGCTTAAGACTTGCATATCATTGCACGGGCATCAGGGGCTCGCCATCTCGAGGCCTATCAAGGACCCTGTCAAGTCTCCATCCTCTTCCTGCATAAATAATGGAAAATAAAATGGAAATTGCTGTAGTACATTGCGGTTATATAGGGATAATGGAAAATAAAATGGAACCTACTATGGTATGGTGGGATCCCCATGAAAACCCTAAAGGACTGAAGTGGCTGATCTGACCAGGATGCTGTCTGCTCCGCAGCTACCACTGGCCAGAGCCGCCGAGACCTCTGCCTTGTCAGCGAGGCTCCACCTGAGTAGTGTTTTTTTTGTGGTTGAACCTAGTAAGATAATGTTCCTGATATAAAATACTATACCCCCAAAAGGAGGATAGAATCTTACTCTAGAATGGGTACCATACTATCCCCAAATAAAATACTACTCGCCTGGGTTGAAGGTTTTCAGCTTGGGGTTAGGGTTTTGGTTTTTTCCCCCCAGCAGACTTTTCGCTCTTCACGCATAGGGTTTGGGGTTTAAAGCTTAGGGTTTAGGGCTCAGGGGATGGGGTTCGGGGTTAGGGGTTCAAGGTTCAGGTTGTAAGGTCTGGAGTTTTAGGTACAGGGCTTGGGGTTAGAGTTTAAACAAATGGTGTTTGAACGGAGGGTTGTTCAAACTGGTCCCTCTGGGTTCCTTGAATGGGGACTTGCGCTCTGAGGATTGTCGGGCAGGCTCTTTGCACACCTCCTTCTTTGCATACTTCTCAAGAAATCCAAAGAAGGGACCCAAAATGTCTCCCATACATGCACTGCAAACGGGGAACCTTGCGTCTCTTCACAACGCACACGTCCTTAATCTCAAAAGTTAACATGAGCTCCTGCACAATCAGCCCTGTAAGCACCCTTGTGAGGAAACTCCCACATGGCGAGCCCAGCGACTGGGCCCAACTCACTGTTACGCCGAGCTCCCCGCTGCCGAACAAGTCCAGGAACTCCTGTCATATAACGTAAGCAGTCATTTGTTGCTAGAGAGATTAGTTTGTACCGCTTCCTTCGTAATAAACGGGAGAACCAATCTTTTCTGTGCTGAGAAACCTACCCCCTACATGATTAGTCACGCAAGGCGGGGCCATCGGACTAGGACAGGCAGCTTGGGTGAAGGCTGATTTCATCATAAAACGGTAGGCCTCCCCCAGGCGCTTGACAAGCGAAAATCTAGCATTACGGAAAGAGCTTTGACTGTGAGGGCCCGCACCCGGGTTTCATGATACACTTGCCCTCAAGCACAGCTCTTCATGCTTGCCATCATTACCTTCAAGCTCGGCCAGAGTTCTTAATGACAACAACCCCAAAAACAAAATCTGGAAAGAGGCACAACAAGGGAACTTTCGATAGCTGCAGCTCTTCAAATCCAGACGACATCATCTTACGCTGCATTTCCAGTATCCCTGCTTAAATGACTACCGCAGAGCTCTACACCCCAAACCCTTAAAACCTTCAAACTACGGACTACAAATCACTAAACCCCAAACCCTAAACTCCAAACCCTAAACCCTAAACCCTATAAACCCCAAACCCTATGAACCCCAAACCCTAAACCCCAAACCCTAAACCCTAAACCCCAAACACTAGACCCCATAAACCCCAAACCCTATGAACCCCAAACCCTAAACCCCAAACCCTAAACCCTAAACCCCAAACACTAGACCCCATAAACCCCAAACCCTA
>CAJNIZ010005271.1:3792-14712 GCA_905231905.1 Symbiodinium pilosum
GGGCCTCCATTTGAATTATTTGAATTATTTAATTTATTTAAATAATCCAAATGGAGGCCTGGATTTAAATTATTTAAATTATTTAAATTATTTGAATTATTTAAATTATTTAAATCCAGGAAATAATTTAAATAAATCAAATGGAGGCCCGGATAAATTATTTAAATTATTTAAATAATTCAAATACTTCAAATAATTTAAATAATGCAAATCCAGGCCTCCATTTGGATTATTTAAATTATTTGAAATATCTAAATTATTTAAATAATTCAAATAATTCAAATAATTTAAATGATTCAAATCCAGGCCTCCATTTGGATTTTTAAAATTATTTGAATTATTTAAAGTATTTAAATCCAGGAAATAACTTAAATAATTCAAATGGAGGCCCGGATTTAAATTATTTAAATTATTTGAATTATTTAAATAATTCAAATAATTCAAATAATTCAATTAATTCAAATCCAGGACTCCATTTAGATTATTTGAATTATTTGAATTATTTAAATAATTCAAATAACTCAAATCCAGGCCTCCATTTGGATTATTTGAATTATTTGAATTATTTAATAATTTGAAATACTTAGATCCAGGAAATAATTTAAACAATTCAAATGGAGGCCCGGATTTAAATTATTTAAAGTATTTTAATTATTTAAATAATTTAAATATATATATAGAAAACCAAAGCGGCAAATAGACCCTAAAGGTATCTCTCTCATATATATATATGTATGACTAGAGAGTAGGGTTTTAAGGTTGAGGGGCAAGGGTGGCTGAGGATGTAAAACCTTCAGGGCCGGGTCTAGGGTGTAAGGTTTATAGGCTTCGGGTGTTGGTGTTTTGGGTGTAGTCTATAGGGTTCGGGGATAAAGGTGCAGGGTTCAGGGTTTGCAGGCAGGACAAATCGATTTTGGAAGCCGCCGGTGCTTGATGAGGACTCCGACCGTCTTTTGCTGTGATGACCATAGGCTCACGGGTTCTCCTCACCATCACACCACCACAATGCTAAGTAGTACGGCAATTTTCGGGGACCCCGTTTGCACATGAACCAAGTGAGTACTACCAAAAACCACGTGGTTCCTAGGTGACATGGTAGTTTCCCCAAAAAAAGAGGGATCCAATATAGAACCGAAAATACTATAGTCCTTACTATAGGGACTCCTAAACAGGCACCCATAATTTTGGGGAACCCTAAACCCTTATACAACCCCTATAACTCCCTCCAAAGGGTGCCATTTTACTGTGACACTTTAAGCTTTGGTCACTTTCAGCGGGATGCAAACAGACCAAGACTTCAGCTACCCTTTCCAAACGAGTATAGAAATGGGTAACGTATCAGCATCTAGTCATTTCCAAGTTAAAGCCCAAACCCAAAGTCCTGAACCCTAAACTCTAAACCAGAAACCCTGAACGTATATGCTGGCAAGCTCGTGAGGTCGTTCAATGACCAGCATTTGTGAGAAACCTTCATCAAAACCTGTCTTATCCCGGTTCTCCTTCGGCTATACTCATGCAAACCCTCTAAACCCTATAACCCTAAATCCCAAACAGGACCTCCAGGGGCAGCATTGCTAGGTTCTGGGCAGATACAGGGTACTAAGGCACTTTCAGCAGATACCAAATATGCAGGCCTCAGGTATAGACCATACAGGAGGTGTTTTCTGTCTGTAGACCTTAGTAAACCCTAATTCCTACCCGCGAGAAACCTGGACCCTCAATTCTATTCTGCAGTTTAGCCGTATCTCACGGTAGACCCCTATCAGTACCGGATGGAGAGTCCAGCGCGTCGAAATACATCATGAGCAGTAACGCTGCCCTAAACCCTAAACCCTAAACCCTAAATCGCACAAGTCGTTCCTGTCTTCGTGATTAACGGATCCTAAAAAATCTACGTTTGAGCTTTGTAGTCTTAATCCCTCAATTACTAGGTAAATTCCTCTAAACAGCAGTTAAATGGGGTTTTAGATTTGGGGCTCTTGGGCAGTCTTGGAATGAACCCTGTGACCCAAAGTTCCTTGAACATGGATCAGGGTTCAGGATTTGGGGTTAAACCCTACTTGAAGGCCCACGCGCCTAAACAACTACTTATAACTGGGCTTATAACCCTACGTATAATCCCCCTAAATGGGCTTATAAGGGGTTACCCCAAATATACGTAGGGTTATACTCCCAGTTAGAAGTAGTTACTAAGTCCCATGGGCCTCCAAGTAGACCCTAAACCCTAAACCCTAAATTGAAGGTAAAACCAAAACCCAGTCCGAGTAGATGCTGTGGCCAGGTTCCAGATTGCTTAACGCGGTTTAGGGTTTAGGGTCTGGGTTTAGGGTTTAGGGTGTTTTTGGTTTCAAGTTTAGAGCAATACCCTCAACAGCGCGAAAATACTTGCAGTTTTGGGTTTAGGGCAATCAAGGACTCAAGTTTGTCCCTGTAAGGTTCGAAGCCTTTGGTTCTTATCCCAAGTACCTTAACAAACCCAAGGGTAACGTAAAAACTCAAGCCCTAAGGGTACAAAGGAGAAATACTCTGAATGCTCAAAAGTTGATTGCTTGGTTTAGAGTTTAGGGTTTAGGGTTTAGGGTTGAGGGTGTAGTTTGAGAAGCACCTCCAACCCTATGTTGCTCTCAATTGATACTGGTTGAGGGTTGGTTACGGACAATACGAATGACTTCAGGGCCTGTCAGGAATCAATGATACCTTGTAGACGGCTGCAGAAGTGGGACTACTCTGAAATTCGAAGCCCAAACCCTAAACCCTATTCTAATCTGTATATGCATAACCCTAAGTGCTCAAGTACCTACACATTAGGAGCTTATGCGCCAACAACAGCTATTCACATTCCAGGATGGATTCAAAGCCCTGTTGCTTTGGTACTTGGACCGTTAGGTTAGGGTTTATGGGTTTAAGTTTTCGGGTTGTCAAAAGTATGACCGCTTTCTGGTTAGCCAAACTATTCGGTGCCGGGAATCCAGAAAGGGACAACAGTTTTAACAATCTACCATACGAGGTAGGCAAGCCCTAAGGGCTAAACAATGTGTGTGTGTGTATATATATATATATGTCTCCCTTTCCTTACCATTCCCCTACGCATGCCTAAGGGGTGGTGCTTAATAGAATTAGGTGGGGTTTATGCCCGTAAACCCTAAGCCCTACACCCTAAATCCTTACTCCTAGACCCTAAATCCTAAGCCCTAAATCCTAAGACCTAAACCCTAAATCCTAAGCCTTAAACCCTAAACCCTAAATCCGAAGCCCTAAACCCTACACCCCAAGCTCAAATCCTCAACCCAGATAAGGAGCCATGTTCGACAGATAACGGGTCTGAAGCAGGCACATGCTGCTGGGGGGGGTGGGGGCTAGAGAACCGGTTAGTTAGGCGGTTTAGGTCTTTCAGCCTTTTAGGCCTGTAGGATATCGGATATAGGTTTAAGGGTTGTTAGGGCTTCAGGATTTGAGGTTTAAACCAGACCCATGATTCATAAACTCTCTCCCCTGAATGGCGATTTTAATCGGGATGCTAATATTAAGGCCATTAGATAGGGTAGGCATGTTCTGCAGGCAGACAAGCGTCCCATGTGTAGGATCCGAAGTGTGATGTTTTTGCGCATGCAGAAAATCTAGCCGAAGCCCTACACCCTAAACCCTTCCCAGGTTGGAAGTGTACCCCATCCAAGCCTCCCCATATAAGCTATATAGTCTGCACTCCTTTATAAAGGGGATTATATATGCGGGATTATATGGGGGAGTCTTATCGGGGTTATGAAGGGGTCTAGGAGTTTAGACTAAAGCTCACATAAGCCTCGCGTGGCCGTACAAACGTGGTAACTCCCTACCTGAAAACTTTCCACCTGCACTGCAATCCCCCAAACTAGCATGGAAACCCATATAGCGCACCATAGCCCACCTTAAAAGAGACTGCAGCCCCTAAACCCTTACAAGACCCTGAAGTCTAAACCCTAAACCCTATTCTCTAAGTCCAGAACCCCTAAATCCTAAGCCCTAAAGCCAAGAAACCTAAACGTTAATCCTTTATAAACCCTATAAACGCATTTGCCAAGGCTTCTGAAGGGGGTTTCCATGCTAGTTTCCGGGAGCGTACTTGGAGGATCGGGGAGACTTAGTAAGTATACTTTTCAGCCACATAGAAACCCCAACTATCCCTATGGTTAGCCTATTTACTAAGTCCATAAACCCTAAACCTAAACGATTAGCCCACTTACAAAGTCCCTAAACCCTAAACTATTAGCCCTACTTCCTAAGTCCCTAAACTGTTAGCCTACTCATTAAGTCCCTAAGCCCTAAACGATCAGCCTATTTACTCAGTCCCAAAACCCTAAACTCTAAACTATCAGCCTACTTACAAAGTCCCTAAACCCTAAGCCCAAATTTGTTAGCCTACTTACCCCTGACCCTTACCCTTTAGGTTTTTGGTGTTTTGGGTTTTGATTTTAGGGTTTAGGTTTTAGGGTTTGGGCTTTGGGGTTTAGGGTTTAGATTATAGAATTTTGGTGCTCGGGTTTAGGTTTGGGGTGCAGCGTTTAGGGTTCGGGGGTGCAGGGTTTAGGGTTCAGTGTCGAGGATTTAGGGTTTGGGGTTCACGCTTCAGGGTTTTAGGGTTTAGGATTTAGACTTTAAGGTTTAGGGTTAGGGGTGCAGGGTTTAGGTTTTAGGGCTTAGTGTTACGGGTGCAGGGTTTAGGGTTAAGGTTTTAGGGTTAGGTCTGGGGGTGCAGGGTTCAGGGGTTACTTTCTGGCTGCCAGCAGGAAATGGAGGACTGAAACATAAATTGGGAATTAGGATTCAAGTTTTTGGCTAGGTCAATGGCCCCTACAGTAATAGCCCCCGAATATGGGGTTCATAGTCCCTTGTGGTGCGGTGCCCATTAGAAATCAGTGGAGACATAAATGGCAGGCAAACAACTTGCTGGAGACTATGCTGGCCCTGCGCATGCAGCACTGGTTGAGATTAGAGAGGACTGGGCAGCTTACAAAACACTTTCAGGCTACCTGGATGGGCAGACTCCAAGGAACTGTGCTGCTACAGTCTAAGGACTTTTGGAGGGACCCCTAATAGAGACCCTTGTAGCCTATGGGGGTGAATATGGGGACTGCCTAGGGATATAGGGGTTATATATCGACTATATAAGGGTTATATATGGTAATGGGATTATGGGTCCCTATTAGGGGTCCCTCCTAAAGTCCGTAGATACAGGTGCATGGGCCAAGCATGCAGACATCAGAGGATGCTCATTGCATGCTCCATGGAGAAAGACCCACATGACTCACTGGGATGTGGCGCCCAGAATTCTAAGGCATGGGCCTTTTCCCCCAATCTTCAGCTGCCCTGGTTTCAGAGCTAGCTAGTTCTGTATCCATTGGTTGCATGCTTGTGATCAACGTGTTGGCCAAGATTTTCTGGGCAATGCTACCCCAGACCCCCTAAAGGATCCAACAAATTGAACCCCCGAATTATCCCCTAGTTTCCCCAACGTAGTAATGGGGATCATGTTGGGGGGGTTCCATTTTTTGGATCCTTAAGGGGGTCTGCTATGTGGCTTATCACGCTGAGTTTTCATGACTGCAGCAATGAGAAAGCCAGGCTCAGGACGCGGTTTAGGATTTAGGGAGCTTTTCATGCATGATCAGCAATAATACTGGGTGGGGATTGGCACAAGATTCAGGGTTTAGGTTGATCGTAGTGAGTGGCAGCATGTATATTCCTTGGAACTTAGCTAGGACCTTGGACCCCCACTTTTTTGGGTTCCTCTATATTCCTGTTACAGGTACCTAAAAGTTAACTTGTAGGGGTGCTAAGTAGGCCTGATGTGTAAACCACAAGCCCAAGCCTTAATGCAAAATCTTTGTAGCACAGCCCGCCGTCATTTAGGGTCATATTTGACATGTGATCTCACAACCAAGGGCCACGCAGACATCAAAAGATCTTGCTTGCCAGTTGATTATTCGCTTACCCCATCTATAAGCAGAAGGCCTACCATTGAATAATCGGGGCCCCTGCAAATTACCGAATATTGGAAGGGATAATTTATTGCAAGAATTAGACATGGCTCCCTCCAAAACCTTTCTTAAATTCCTTGTAAAACCTGCTGGAAATCAATGACAAGTCTACTCTAAACTTGATTAAATCCAAACTAATATGTAGCTACAAGCAAGTCAATTCTACTCAATCCATTGAAATGTTTAAGCCTAAAAAAAGGCCGGTGGCCAGTGAACATCTATGCAAACTGCAAATAGAACAGAGCAAACATGTAAGTTTAAGAGCAAGTGAAATCACACTACAATCAGTTAAGAAGACAAATCACGAACCCCGCTCAGGTGGGTTTAATAGTCGTGTTTTTTTCTCAGCATCGGGGGCGCTGTATTAAAATGTTACTTCATGCTGGACCAAAAAATCTTGACTGTTGCTCCAAAAACCTGTTCAGGATGTTGGAAGACGACCCATAGACATTCCCAGGATAAGGACTTCTCACGGGACCCCGAGCCTCTAACGGGACCCCTGTCCTCAGAGAATCCCATGCTGCGACAGGGCTGCATGAGGTTCGCTCTTCACCACTTCGCCACTCGGAAGACTATCACACGGGGGTTTCGTTGTGGGTGTCCCCATAGTAAAGGTTTTCGTATTTTGGAGTGTGTGTTAGGCTCCCCGCTTTCGGGACACTACCACATTCGGCTTTTCGAGGTAGTATCTGCGGCTCTCTTGGGGGATCCACAATTCTTCAAGCGACGCCACTTAGAGCGTCACAGAGCGCGAATAACGTTAAACCCTAATTAAGCCCTAAACCCCAAGGCTAAACCTAAACCGCCTGAATCCTTAAGGCCCAACATCTGGTGCATTTTGAAGGATCGTCAGGGCACGTACATGGGGACTATCCTTAGATTAATCGCGGACGAGTCCGTCACCAGAGTGACCATGTTGCCAAAGAAGCCCACCGCCGAACGCCCGATAGGGTTAATGCATATTTGCATCAAGACCCTTTTGAAAAGCAGCTGGAGCCTCATAGAAAGATGGCTGAGCCAGTTCCAGAACCTGGCCCCCTGGGATCAGGCCAGGGTAGGCATTTAGGCTTTCGAGGTTGGGGCCGGCCCCCTGCTGCAAGCTGAGGTTCACCATTCGTTTATTGATCTAACCTACTTCCTTGGTTCCGGTAGCCATGCACGGCTCATCGAAATCGGAGGAATGTGAATTTCCTGCCCCTGCTGCTCGTGCTGGCGCTCGAAGTCTACGGAGGCCCCCGAGTTATTCAGGCCGAAGGGATAGCGGGCCCACCGCAGCCCGCCACCAGAGGCAGCGGGTTCGTATATGAGGTTCTGTTGTCTTTTGATCAAGCAGGGTTTGGCGTTTAGAGTTCAAGGTTTAGGGATTCGCATGGTATGCGAACTCCGACTGCCCATAAAATCCCTCTATTTAGTCATCATCTGCCTACCCAAAAGCCATCCTACAATTTCTAGTGCGCACATCCCGCATGCTTGTAACTCTAACCCCCGAAACCTGAACCCTAAAACCCTAAACCCCGCGTTCGGGAACCTGGGGTCCTCACATCATCTTCTGCCATGGTTCTTTGACAATCGCAAGCTCCTTGAGGTTTAGGGTTTAGGGATGGCTTAGGAGGGTTTAGGGTTAAAGGTTTCCCTAAACCCTAAGCCTTGCATGGCCCAGCCCTAAACCCTAAACCCTTCAGGTTCAAGCTTCAGATAAGTTCCTGCGAATGCCAGGAGCCCTCCACGCAAAAATCGATTGAAATGCCAGGGCCACATGTAGAAGCCTGAAAAGTTTGCAGTATTATTCCCTCATACGATTGCTGGAGGAAATCTTGCACCACCTAGGGCCCTTCAAATATCGTAAAGCCCTCTTAGAAGTAAGTCGGCCTCTACAATACACACACCGGCCCACTAAACCCTAAACCCTACATGCAGCAAGCCCTCAGCAAAAAGGATGCAGTGCAACCCAGTGCCATCACCCGTAAGCCCCGCCCTAAGGGTCCGTCATATAATAATCACATATTTGGGGATTCTTGTTCTATGAATCGTTATCCAGGTTTGGGGTGTATTATAGTTATATACTTTGGACCCTTAGGGTTGGGTTTAGAGTTCAGGGTCTCAGCTGGAAGCTTGGACCAGCAGCCCCACCACCCTTCAATCAACCCGTGATGAATTGTTACGGGACAGCCCAAATTCCCCGGTCTTCTGGGGCGATGTTTAGCATCAGGTATGGCATTTCATGTTACGGGGAAAGGAGTAGCAGGCCCAGGACCAGGTAATGCATCACGTATGTAACTGTGGCCCTTGGGCCACTCAGTCAAGTCATTTGTCATCGTTTACAGCCCATGATCGGTATTCAGGCCCTTGCTGTATGAGCGTAAATCAAGGAAATGTCTCAACAAACAATATCAAAGCTGCCTTAACCTAACTCCTGATGAAGACCATTGGAATCTCAATGTATGCCTGCTGCCCCTAAATGGCACCTTCCCTTGGAAACACCAAATTACGCACCAAGTCCTATGTCTCCATACGTTCCTTCACCTAATAGTTCCTGTATGCCCACGGTCCCTAGCAACACGACCCCGTTGTTGAGGACCGAAGCCCTTTGTATCTACATCATCTCATGTAATACCCTTCTGATCCGCATACCTCTAGGTCGCCTAAAAGGCCCTTCAGAGCCCCAACCAATTTATTCTTAATACGGGCTCCTGTAACGAGCTTATATTCCTTGCATCACCCGCAAAAAGAACCCAAAAGCCCACGCCTTAAACCCTAAGCCCTCAACCCTAAAAACTTTAAACCCTAAACTCCTGAACCCTAATCCTAAACCCTATAAGCCTTAAAACCTGAACCCCTGAACCCTAAACCCCTATACCCTAGACTCCTAAACCTAAACCCCTAAACCCTAAACCCAAAACCCTAAAACCCTAAAACCCTAAACCCCTAAACCCCAAACCCGAAACCTGACTCCCGGATCTGAGGATACCTTAGTGGAGCGGCCCGAGCTGTTCATGCACACGCTCTCCGACCTCCCTGCAGCTCAACATGCTGTCAGGGGGATTTAGGGTTTGGGGTTTAGGGTTTAGACCCTAAACCCTCAACCCTCAACCCTAGGGTTTAGGGTTTAGGTTTGGGGTTTAGGGTTTGGGGTTTAGGGTTTGGGGTTAAGGGTTTAGGGTTTTGGGTTTAGGGTTGAGTTTTTGCGGTTTAGGGTCCAAGGTCGAGGGTTCAGGGTTTAAGGTTTCAGGGCAAGGTTTGGGGTTTATACGTCCGTTTGATGAGCTTGTAGGGATTATGTAGGGAAAAACAGGTGTGGCTTCAGAATTGTTATGCATCAACGATTCAGGGCTGAGGGTTTGAGAACAGCATAGGCCCATGCCCATCAGCCTTAGACCCTAAGCCCTCAATCTGGGGGTTTAGGGTTTAGGATTACAGGGTTGAGGGTTCCCCTGATGGGGACTCTCTATCTTATGGGTGCTAATATGGAGACTACCTGGTCATGTAGGGGATATTTAAGCACAAATAGTAATAATGGTTATATAAGGTAATGGGATTAGGGGTCTCGCCTTTCAGGGGTCCTCGCAAACAGCCATTGGGTCAAGCAGCTATCATGGAGGGCCTAGGGTAATCATAGGGATACTTGCGGTTACTAGATGGCTTATTGAAGTGATAAGTAGACTGACAAAGTTTCCTTTAAACCCCAAACCCTAAACCCTAGCCTAAACCCTAGACCCCCAAACCCTAAACCCTAAGACCACCCCCCGGGCCCCTTGAGGAAGTGGTTTCCGACCTTTTCCGCTTGGGGCGTCTCTGGAAAGCGCCTCGACTTGAGGGGCTTGTTATTGAGGATCACGGTGTTCTTTAAGGTTTAGGGTTTAGGGTTGTTTAGGTTTAGCGTTTTAGGGTTGCTCAAGGTTTAGGGCTGTAGGTTTTTAGGGTATAGGGTTTGTAAACATGGTCCACACATGCTCCTACTTCAAGATTTGGACTTCTCATAAAGCAGCCAGAAATTTTTTAACCTCAAACAGGAGGAACAGCATCCACTCATTCCGTATCAATCTGTGTAAATATATGCATACACACATATATATTTAGAGAGAGAGAGAGAGAGAGAGAGACAGAGAGAGAGGGGCCCAAAAAGCTGGGCTCCACGTGTGCCGCTGTTTCAAAAAATTCCAACACCCCTAATACCCGAAATCCCCACGCTCCGCATGAGGCTCCCTGGTTGGATGGACAAACTCCTGCATAACCAAATCCACCTCAGCCTTTTGGTAGCCTTTGAAGGGGTTTATAGGGGTTGTATGGGGTTAATGGAAAAGAAAATGGAAACTACAAAGTCTGGGTTAATCGTCCCCCTTAAGCAGATAGAATATGGCTTTGGGTAGATTATAATACGATCCCCATATTCATACACCCGACATTCTATCTACTTAAGGGGGATTCTATCCAAAAAGAGAGTAACTTTGCAGCCCTAACCTTGGAAACGAGGGCCCTGCAATTACATAAGCTTTAGTCTGAACTTCTTAAAGGGGTTGTATAGGGGAGTATTGCAGGGTCATAAGTGGGGGATGCTCGGAGTTTAGACAATGGCTCACATGACTATATCAGAATCCTGATTTTGGAGGTTGGGGGATTGCCTCAAAATCCTCTCATAACCTCAGACTCTAAAGCTCTTAAGCCCAAAGCCTAAACCCTAAGCCCTAAACTCTACAACTCTACGCCCCTAAACCCTAAAGCCCAAACCCTAAACCCCAAAATACAAACCCTAAACCCTCAAATTCTGAACCCTCGAGCCCAAGCGTTCTGAAGGACGCAGAAGGCGAAGGCGGCCGAAGTGCTCAGGGCCGTCCCGCGCCCGCGGCACCTGGGTTGCGAAGGATCCCTAGGGTTTAGGGATAAGGGGTTTAGGGTTTGGTGTTTGAGG
>CAJNIZ010005272.1:0-10761 GCA_905231905.1 Symbiodinium pilosum
GGGGGGGAGGGGGGGGACGGGGGGAGGAGGGGGGGAGGGCCCCGCCCCCACTCGCAAACAACATGATTGATGCCCAGAATCCTCCCTTGCAGCAAGCATAACCATTGCAGGACATGAGGTTTTTTGAATGACGGAAAACGATGGAAAATGATGGACTTGATGAACGTGGATGACTTGGATGAGACATGATACATTCTGATAAACAAACATCTAAATTATGACAACTTTTGAAAAGTTATGAAAACTGAAAATCATGAAAATTCATGGCAACTTGCGAAAACGCATGAAAATGATTAACAGTCATGGAGATTGCTGAAAGTGATCAAACATGATGAAACATTATGAAAAATCATGACAGCCATAAAATCATCGAAATCGATTGACAATGACAAGCTCGGATTCTGGATGGCCTTAAACAAGCGGGGCGAATTGGAGGGGGCGCAGCCCCATGCAAACAATATGATCCACATCATCCTTCCTGGCCCCAAGCATCGTCTTGCTTTCCTTCTTTACGTACTTCAATTTCTTTCTCTTCCTATGTTATTTCTTTATTCTTCCATTCTTCCTTCCCGGTCATTTTATTCTTGCTCCCTTTCTTTTCTGCCTCCTCTCTTCTTCTTTCACGAGTTCTACTCCCACAAAAATGGCCCTCCCCTGGCAACACCTTGGAACCCAGCATTTGTGCATGCCCGTTGCAGTGTCCTTAAGCATTGAAGGGCGCGCATTGAAGTCACAAAGTTGGAGATTTTGCGCCAAGAGGCCAAAAGGTTGCGTCTGCCGACACATATGTTCTAATTCTAGGTTGTCAGCCCGATCATCGGCACCCAGCGAAATTGCATAGATTCGACTCCCCGACAAAAATTCCAGCATCAGTGGATGCATGCCATGGGGAGTCCCACAGCATATGCGCACCTGCACCGGCATTGGCAAAAAACTACTCGGTAATTTCGTCCAACTGTTCTCGAGCCGCTCCCCCCAGCGTTGTGTTTGATGGCGCCCTTGATGTCCTTGCTCCACGAAATGGAAGAGGGTAGCCACAGCAATGAGTGGCTCAGAGGTTTTTGGATAGGCGCCGCCACACTGTTAAGGGCGAGCTGCAAGCTTCAAAAGAAAACTCACTGGAGCCGAGGGCAGCTGCGGCTACCCAACGGACGTCCCAACTGCAAGGTCTTGGTGTCCCCCGGCAGAAGAGCATGCTGAGCTGCATTCTGGAAAGGCGTTGGTCCTTTACGGCATTGACCTAGCGTGGCACGCAGCGCGATACTGATAACTGCTACGAAGCTGACTTCCTGCGCTCGCATCTTGATTGCAGTAAACCAGCAACGCATGATGCCCAAGTCCAGTGCTGTAAGAGAGCTACGCACGAACACCTTCCAAAGCCTGATCTTTGCGCTCTGCCACGGCTTTGCCACCAAGCTCATACAAGGTACAAATGAGTTTGCGCGGCCCAGCTTGCTACACGTCAACTGCTGCCCGTGACCAAGTCCCAGCTCGTGTGGGTCAACTTTAGACAAGACTTCACGTAGAGAGTTACAAGAAGATACTGTTGATGGAGCAAATGTTGCACCACGTGGGGCCCTAAACTACTTTGACTTAAGGTGGTGCAAGATTTCCTCCATCAACAGTAGCATAAGATTGCAGACGCACCCGCATCTTTTGCTTTCAAGAACGCTCTGTGCAACGCCCTTTCTGGATAGTGCCGGTCCATCTGGAGCATGCTCAGACCTCAAAATCGAGAACTTCGCGCATCAAACGAATTGTTGTACAGAGTTCAGCTATACAGGCAAGCAGCATGTTTGCCCGAACCTCAAAACGTTCAATTTGTCATCAATTCCCAAGATTACAAAGCGGCTGGCATCGTTCACCTGCAGTGTCATGACATCCCTGCTGATGCATGACGTCACTTTCTTTGCCTGGCAGAGGGATCCAGCTTTCAGCTTCTTCTCAAAGTACTCTTTGTCCTGCTTGTACCATGCATGTGGTGACAGCGGCACCCTGATCTGAAAGCAGTGTCTGGTGTGCCCAACATCATCTTGTTTTGCGGCGATAAGCTCACGCAATTTCAACTTCAGCGCTTACACTCTCCTGACCTAGGCAAATACCAGAGCACCCCTCCGATGTGTTTGCACCTGGAGGTTTGTTTGAGCATAGATACGTTTACCAAGCTTGATTTAACGCTCTGCAGTCGGGTGCAATGTATGATTGACAGCGCAGGCTTGCTTCAGAGTGCGGTGTTGATCAGATTGGCACATTTCTGGTCTTTTGTTAGCCCTTCTCCCCACCGAGATGTCAGTTTGAGGTAAATGGGTGCGCCTGAGTGAAGTCCAGGATGTACTCTTTCAATGGTTGCTTGTAAGTTGACCTTGGCTGCAAGATGCAAGGAACTTGACCCACCAGCCTTCAGAGGTCGCAGCCATTTTCTGTGATCCGGCATCTTGGCTGCATGGTTCTCAGGTACAAAGGACCACTGCTGGAAGTCCTGCCAGATGTGTGCACATGTTCAGGCCTGAAGTAAGAAAGGCTTTCTCGACGCCTCCGTCTGGAAAAAGTGAACGATGCGGTCTAGGTCAGCCCAACAAAGGCGTGGTCGCCGTTGGAATAATCTCCAGGACTTGCAAAATCTTACACTCAACGGGCATCGGTCTTCTCAAACAGACTGCCAGGCCTCAGGCAAACAGTCTGCCACTTGCAGGCCACGTTGAGCCACCAGAGCCTTCAACTCAAAAGAGAAAAGTGAAGATTCCACAGTGCTAGTTTCTGCGTGCAGCCCGCTGGCAAGTCAAATGCGGAGACGATTCGCAGGGGGCACTTCTCAACGAATGGCCTAGAAGGCAGTTGGGGCCCTAGCCACTTGATCAAAAGCAACCAAATCCCGGCCTGAACCAGTGAAGCCAACGTTCCTTGTAATCTGGCCTGCAGGGCTCGCATGAACCCTCACGCACTGGAGCAGATCGCTGGCAGCAATGTGACAATTTTCTCCATTCCCTGTACTTCCATCACCCCCTCCGCAGTGTTGTGCTTCCTTGCCAGCCATCTTTTTATTTACTGTAGAGTTTAGGGAGCTCACTCCCTGCGGCTTCTGTGTTCCGACATCCCTACTTTTTAAGCTTTGGGGTCTCGCGACCCATCACTTTTATTGGCTTCAGAGTTGCCATCCATAGTCTCTATAATGACAACGCTCGGGATCTGATCTGACAGCCGTCAGTTGAACGTCTGCCAACTTGCGATCCTCATGCCTGGGGTCTACCAAGCACCCCGGCATGTATGGACTGGCATTTGAGACAAGCACGTCTTGGACATTTCCCTGCCTCCCAGATTTTGTACTTTTTGAGGCTGCCCTATCCGCAGTGGCACGCCTCCATCCCACCCATGCCCCCTCAACGTACTCAGCTGCAGTTGGAGTTTGGAATTGAAGGTGTTACAGCGTTCAGAGCTTGAAGTTTCCAGCTTTGTCAGTATTGGGTCTGGGATTTGTAGAGTAGAGGGTTTATGGGGTTTAGGGTCTTTTGCTTTTCAGATGTGGTATTGGCATGGGTCTTCGCGAATTTGTTTCGGACTTGTTTATGGGTCAGCATGAGCTTCCAACGCTAGAACTGCACCGCGCAGTGTAAAAAGGTACAATTGGCATGAGTGCGCTGCAGCAATCTTGCAGGGAAGATTAGCCTCTGCGGCTATCTGAAGTGTCCTGAAGCTCCTGCGGGTGCTGGTAATACTCTCTTCTATGCCTCTGTGTAAGGGAGGCCAATAAGGGGTTGGAGGGCCAGTCTTGAAGTGCCTCTGCATAAACGATCCATCTTTCCATCTAGGATAAATGCGACGTGGAATATGGGGTCAAAGGGGTCAGTATTGGGAGGTTGGACAAGTCGCCTTAACTGTGCTGTCGACACATGCCGTGGAGGTAGTCTCGAACGCCCTGCCTGTAAGTGTCCAATTCCAACTGCCATTGCCAATCTCTGAAGAAACAGGTATCTATGATCTTGAAGTGCTTAGCTTCCATGGAAAGCGTGTGACCTAGGACCCCAAGCAATTCCTAACTGACTGGCATTGACTAAGGAATCATTTGCAGAATGGCTAGGTAGCATTCAGGGCTCCACTAAATTGATGAGTAATCTACAAAGAGTCAGCTCTTGAAAGGTGTTTGTATGTTTTCGCCAATATTCTCCAATGATATCAACGTCCAACAAGATGATCAAGATCACGCCGATGCACCCTTCAGAGAGCATGGCCATGGTCCATGGTTTGTTGAAAACTTGCGTTATCCACTACACGCAATATGTTGCGCCTTTGGATAACTTTTCCAAGGGAAAACTGTATCAAGCTCCAATTCAAAACCATTGAAAAAAGAACAACATGCGAAACGACACTGTACAGGGTTTGCGGCTGGCTGGGCAGCAGAGAAGAGCAATGTAAACGCACCCAGATCCAGGAATCAAACCCACGAAATGCGCAGAAACACATTGAGGGCACGTGTAGAAGAAGACCGATCCCAACGACAGAGAACAGCGAAAAGTCATCAGAAAACGTGCGTGACTTGCGGACACCTTGGGCTTAGCAAGCAGCAGAGGGCCTCACAATTCCCATGTCCAGCAAAGCGTGGAGGACTGTGTCCTTTCCAGATCAACTGCATGGAGCAGAATTGCCTTTCCAACCCTGAGCTCCTGCCAGGGAGCATCCAGCCCATGCTCGTACAGCGCAGTCAGCTCGGATTTGACGAAGGCTGCCTGGAATGCTGAGTACCGACCCAAATGGAACACTGCAGAGTTCTGCTTGGTCAACAGGTACGCCTCTAGCAGCTGAGACCCGAATATCTGATCTCCACATTCTCCAGTGATTGTCATTCGCGACGAGGGCGCTTCCCAGAGCTTTGACACCTCCTCTGACAAATGGGGCAAGCTTTTGACACGTAATCTGCACTTTCGCAAATATAGCTGGTGTAGATCTCCAGGCTGGCGATATTCTCATTCACAACCCCATAGCGCTGAGCCAAACAACTTGATGATTTTCACCTATGCTCCCTTCGTCCCTGGATGCTTGCAAGAAGAATTCGAATGCAAACTCATTCTGCTGCATACAGTCATGAGAAAAAGGAGAGTTGCAACGTCAAGTGCTAATGGCTTGGCTATTTATGCTTGGAACGTGGTAACTTTGTCGGGATGGGCAACTTCAGAAGCAGCTCCGAATAAGTCTCCTCCTTGTATGACCGAGAACCAAGCAAGCACACTCACTTGCTCAGAGACAGAACGTTTGTCTTCATCCTTGCCTCTTAAGACACCATGACCTGGCATGACGGTCTCCTCTGCGTCTGCCAAAGGCTCGATTGTAATGGCACCAGCTTCATGCAATGGCAAAAGCACGTTCTCATGGAACCTTGCAACTCGCTTATGCAACACAGCTGGTCAAACACAGCTGCTGAGACGCTGATGATCAAAGGCAACCAACAACTGAGGTCATCTCCAAGGATATTCCACGATGGAGTCTGCACTGCATCGGACAATCATGCCCGCAGGATGGTGTTTCTTATCTCCTGGAACTCATCTTGAAACGCAACCCTCCCGATCTTCGACCTGCATGGACACCCCTACGCTCCTTCAAAACCTGTGTCAGAATTCCAAGGCCGCCAGCCAGGATACAGTGCACGTAGCATTGCCACCAACAGGGACGTGGAGTCAATGCCTGGCAAGCTCACGTTAGCAAAAAGAAAAGTAAGGTAAGAAACCTTGAGTTCGTGGCGTTTTTCAACCAATCCCGCCAGAAGCTAGCAAGATGCAAAGGGTCGTCAACAAGCTCCTTTGCACACCCATCTAAATCTGCGCATGTGGCCGCGTGATGAGAACAACAGCATTCATAGGGATTGCTCTCTCCAAGCATTCACAGATTTCTCATACCAGCTCGACCGACGAGGTCGAGACTCAAAGGTCGAATAACCCGATTCATGCCCTGCCCCTGCCAGCCATGGATGTCGGGGACAACCAGACTATCACTTCAAATGGGTCAACACTGCTGACATTTCTGCCAAGCAGGCATATCAGCTCTTACGTCGGCTAAATGTATTGCTGGACTTGGTTGTGCCAAGACGTTACCTCGGGCGACCCAAGCTCGTTTTCTCGAAGAAGGGTGTCTTCAGTACCTGCCTCCGCTCCAAAGCACCTCCAACTGGCAGCCCCGTGACTGCGCGCGAGAAACCAGATACGCGGCACGGGCATCCATCACCTCGGCTCCCTCAACATAGCTTTAATCTGCATAAGAAAATACCTGCATGCTGCCTTCAGCCACCTGCTCCGCCGTGATTGTATCCACCCAACGCTCCGCAGAAATAGTTCTCTGAGAGGCGAGCGGCTGCAGCAAGACTCTTGCAAAAGCTGTGGTCTCTGTCCGGCACTGGCTCCAGAACCGTCAGGCGCAAGCTGCAGTCCTCACAGTGCATTGTGAGATGTGCAGCTACTGGGACCCTTAGTAATCTCGTAGAGCTGGTTTGAGCCCAAACAAGGCAAACAAACCGCGTCTTTTCCATGGACGTTGCTGAGCCACGCAGTTTGCAGTTTGTCTTGAGTCTTGGCACTCTGGCATTTGTAAAAAGTCGCAGCTCAAAGACCCACGCAAGTCTCTACTGTGTCGAATGTAACGGTTCAGGGTTTAGGGTTTAGGGCCTCGACCTGTCAGGTACCCTTAAACTTGGAGGCTATAAGGCCCCCCATGAAGGGTTGTGGTATAGAGCCCCCATACGATCCCCTGTAAAAATTCCAACAACCGATCCCGCATTCACTATTAGGCACCCAGGAAAAGGTTTCTCATGCAACGAATGTGACCCATGCTGCGCGTGGCATTGGTCAAGTATTGATGGGCCAGGCACCTAAACCCTAAACCCCAAGTATAAATGTCCATACTTCCGGAAAAGGTCGACGTGGGGACCCCAGTTTTGCGGGTTTCGCATTCGCTTTACTTGTGGTATTTTGTATTGGCACTATTCAACTGACTGGCCCATGGCAACCTTAGTTTCATATGATATGAGGCCCGATGATTGGTTGCATATGCATTCCAGATTTGGCTCGTTTGGCGAACACGACAGCTTCAGCAAACTCTCAGCCAGAAACCCCTGAAATCCTCTATAAGCCCTAGGCCCTAGACCACATAACCCCACATAAATCTTATATAACCTTTGAGATCATGGGGCTTTAGGGTCATGATCCACCGCCCTGAAGCCCAAATCGCAACCTAATCGCAACCTCCCAAAGGGTCCATGTACCTATATAGTAGATACTTTAGCCCTAAAATAGTTGTAGTATATGGTGCCTACTCCACAAGAGTGTCTCAAAGTTGACTAGAACCCTAGACAAAAAGAGAGGCAGGGCACTGACACAGGTATGTACCTCGAGAAAGTCCTTGCCGTTTAGTTCGCAACAGCTGCTGTTGGAAGTGACTACTGTGCTTTGTTTGGGATGAGGATCTGCGCCAACAGCAACTTACGCTTGACACTAAGGTGAATGCAATACGTTACCTTCCCCTGTTGTCATCTTCTTCGGCACAGGCCCGTCCTTGTTCAGCAGTCCAGTTCGATCAGTCATGGGTGTCCGGAAAAATGCTGAAAGTCCAATGAGGAAGTCTTCTTGGATTGTGTCTGGTAACAAGACTGAGGGTGGATGACATATTGAGGTCGAAGAGAGATAGCAGGAGAGAAGCGGCGTCCATACAATGAGTCCTCCACCCAGTTCTTGCGACGCGGGTCTCTCAGAGTCAGAATGAAGTTCTTGTATCTCTGCCATGATGGCTTGGTCACGCCACTGCCTTGGTTTTCATGCTCAATTTGCGAAATATTGTCGCGACAAGAACGGACCCCATGTGACAGCACAATAAGCTGCCAAGGTTCCATCGCTCTCCCACGTTGCCATCACCGGTCTCACGTAACCTCGTTCCATCTTGAGGCCCCATCTTATCGAGCCCATCCATTCTGCACAATGGATCCGCGATCTGCCTCCACTGAACTTGGCATTGAGCATCTGTGCGAACGAAACCACTGGTCTCCAAATGCTGGCGGACAGCGGGCCAACCCATATGGCCTGCAGACTTCACAGCTGCAATCAAGGCATCGGTCTCCGCCTCTGCCCAAGCAGGGTGCTCCGTCACCTCTTGCTCTGGCAAAGACCACGGACTGCTGATGCGCCGACACATCCGACTCGGATTAAGCCTTAGAAAGGGGGTGCCGTCATGCAGTCGTCTGACGGGGCCGGCGTCCAACTGCTGAACCATCTGCTTATGCGGGCCGCAAACCAATCTCCCGCACATCAAGCAGGTTGGATGTAGACTCCTACGCGGCACAGGCCACTGCCCCGAGCACCACATCATGTTGAGCACGTCATCAAGCACCTGGCAGTTGTGCGCTGCACAGCCTCTAAAAGTCGGACCACCACCACTGCTGCGGTTGCAACGCGCCCCCCGCCACCACCGCCGCCGCCACCACCACCACCTCCGCCGCTGACGCAGCCGCCGCTGCCTATGCCACCGCCTCCGCGACCACCACCCCGATAGAACACGATAACCGAAATGTCGGCAACAACCGCAGCCGCGCCACGACGACCAGACTTAAACAAAACTTCGTCTTGAATGGGAACAACAACTCAAGCAACGCGGCGATGATAGCAACGAAATAAAAGCTCGGCGGCGGAGACGGCCGTTGACGACACGCACTCATGAACGACGACAATGACGAACACAACAACCACCACCATCATGACCGCTGCCACCACGAGGAACAGCATGCGGTTAAGGAGGAGCAGATTGGCGGAGGAGATAGGAGGAGGAGACCAGGAGATAGGACTAGGAGATTGGAGGAGGACATAAGAGGAGAAGGAGGGTCTGATAAGCACAAGAACAATACGAATAGCAGCGATGACGAGATACGACGAGAAGACAAGGAAACAACAAGAGCGAAAACAAGGAGGACGACGAGGGCGGTACCTGCGATGACTACGATAGAGAAAGAGGAGAAGTGATGGCGAAGACTAGGATGACGACCCCCACCACCACCGCCGCCGCCGCCACCACCAAAATCAACAAACAAAATTCAATCAAATCATTCACTACGCTCAATCCCTTGCGATTTGAGATTTGGGGACTTGATTCTCTGAAAACATCTTAGGGGGACACCCCTTGCGATTTGAGATTTTGGGACTTGATTCTCTGAAAAATCATGAAAAATCTTAGGGGACACCCCTTGCAATTTGAGATTTGGGGACTTGATGCTCGAAAAAAGTCTTAGGGAAATACTGCTTGCGATTTGAGATTTGGGGACTTGATTCTCTGAAAACATCTTAGGGGGACACCCCTTGCGATTTGAGATTTTGGGACTTGATTCTCTGAGAAATCTTAGGGGTACACTCCTTGCGATTTGAGATTTGGGGACTTGATGCTCGAAAAAAGTCTTAGGGGAACACTGCTTGCGATTTGAGATTTGGGGACTTGAACATCCCTTGCGATTTGAGGTTTGGGGACTTGATTCTCTGAAAAATCTTAGGGGTACATTCCTTGCGGTTTGAGATTTGTATCTGAAAAATCTTGTGGGGACACCCCTTGCGATTTGACTTTACATGGACTTTGAGAGTTGTCAAGGAAGTCTTAGGAAGCAATCAGATAAGGCGAAACTGTGAATGAAACATCAAGTAAATTTACATGATGTTTCATTCACAATTCTTGGATGGGTTTGGGGGCCTACGACCCCCCTATATAGATCGAAATCTTCAGGAATCTCCGCACGGGAGCGCGATTTTGAACGAAAAATCGATGAATTTTGAAGATGCTCCGCAGGAGAGCGCGATTTTATTCAAAATTCGAGGGATTCCGCACAGGAGCGCGATTCGTTGAGATAACTTTCAGGATGCTGGGCACGGGAGCGCAATTTTATTCAAAATATTCAGCACGCTCCGCACGGAGCGCAATTTTGATTGAAAAGTCGACGAAATTTTGAGGATTCTCCGCACGGGAACGCAATTTTCTTCTAAATCATCAGGATGCTCCGCACAGGAGCGCGATTTTGAACGAAAAGTCGACGAAATTTTCAGGATGCTCCGGACGGGAGAGCAATTTTCCTCCGGATTTTCAGGATGCTCCGCACGGGAGCGCGATTTTCTTCAAGAATTTGAGGATGCTCCGCACGGGAGCGCGACGTTTGCCGAAGAAGTCGACGAAAAACTACTCACTAATTACCGGGATACACTGCTCAGGATCGCAATTTTGAGCGAAGAAATCGACGAAAATTTGAGGATGCTCGGCACGGGAGCAACAGCAGGATTGTTGAACATTTAAGGATCAAAACAACACGAAAAATTCCAAATGTCTCGCACGGGAGCGCGACTTTTGAGTAAACAAAATCATGAATTTTGAGGATGTCCCGCACGGGAGCGCGGTTTTGGAAAATCGGGGTGCGTCCAATTTGCACCCAGGTCACTACAGCAAGACTAATTAAAAGGAAAACGAAAAACTTTTGAAAAATACGATGTCACAAAACGACGATTTTTTGATGATGTTCCGAGCAAGAACGCGATTGTTGAAAATTTAAGGATCAAAAAACGCGAAAAATTCCAAATGTCTCGCACGGGATAAAGATAATCATGAATTTTGAGGATGTTCCGCACGGGGGCGATTTTGGAAAATCGGGGCGCGCACAATTCGCACCCAGGTCCCTATAGCAAGACTACTTTAAACGGAAAACGAAAAACTTTTGAAAATTCGACGTCATAAAACGACGATTTTTTGATGATGCTCCGAGCG
>CAJNIZ010005273.1:1319-17770 GCA_905231905.1 Symbiodinium pilosum
TTTAGGGTTTTGGGTTTTAGGGATTAGGGTTTAGGGTTTAGGGATTAGGGTGTAGGGTTCAGGGATTTAGGGCTTAGGCTTTAGGGTTTTGGGTTTAGGGCTCAGGGATTACGGCTTAGGGGCTAGGGATTAGGGTTTAGAGATCAAGGTTTAGGGATTGGGGTTGAGGGTGCAGGACTTAGGGTTGAGGGTTTAGGGGTTGAGGCTTCAGGGGTTGATTGGAGTTGAGATTAGCGTTTAGATGCTAGGGTTGCGGGATCAGGACTTAGGGCTCAGGATTTTGGAGTCGCGTTTAGCTTTACGGATGTGGGTTAAGGCTCTGAAGAATCCTCTCCCTCTAACAAGCACCCTACGTACCTACGTAATGATATCGGCTCATATTGATTCTGGAGCGGGGAGGGGGGGGGGGTGGGGGCGCTGGAGGGCGTTATTTCTAGGGGGAGTGGAGTAATTAGAATTGTGTGTTGCGGTATGCTATATACCTACAGTTACATCTATCTATAGGGTTATACGGGTTAGGTTTCAGGGTTAGGGTTTAGGCTTAGGTGCGAGCTTGTGATTTGGCCGCCATGTAGGGGTCTACGGAGGCATACCAAATTTAGGCAAAGAGACATTTTTTTAACACTAAAACCTTTAATATCACCTCTACTGAGCCGCGTTTAATGCATGGATAGAAAAGGTGCAACCCGACAACAGTAACGACATCAATGACAAATTGTACCAAGAACAAGTTTATAAGAAGCACCGAAGCACAACATGCATCCCCCTATTGGGTGCATATTATAAGTTGTGTCGTTGGATGTGGGCAAGGAAAAATCTGAAGCAACCCGAGACCATCGGGCATTTGTGTTTTCTCAAAGGCTTGTAGCATTATCAGGAGATCAAAGGAACATGAAGGTCATGTAAGGAGCCCGCAAGATTGTTTTAGTTCTAGGTGTGTGATGAGTCGAAATCCTCAAGTACCCTAAGCCCTAAGCCCCTGACCCTTTTGCCACAGGAAGGTCCCAACCCTAAACCCTAAACCCAACGTCATGCTCTCGGCATAGGCTGTATACGTAGAAACCCGGTGCCTCTCTCACCACCCACATGGGGGTATCCCAAGAGTAGGTACCCTCTTGAAGATTCCCTATAGTAAGGAGTATAGTATTTTGGGGTCTATATGAAGGTTCCCCTATTTACGGAAAACAACCGAATGCCCCACAATGCCAAGCTTCAGGCCGGCGTGCCCTTCCTCAATGCCGCAGCAACCGAATTTGTCGTCGCTCTGGCCGCAACTGATTCAGGCTAGGCGGTGTTAGTTTCAACGGGGAAAAAGACGACGTGGTATGATCCTCTGGCCTTCTTGTAACCGAGGATTCACCCAACGAGAAACAGGCAATCCCCCGAAGTTTTACCCGATCCAGCGGAATGGTGCCAGGTGGTCTTGATCAAGATATGTTATGAAGCATACTTCAAAGCCCTGCAACGTCTGCATAATGCTTCAAGAGTTGAGCCCTGGACCCGCATGCTACTTCCCCTTTCTGTGTGGACACAGAAGCAGTACATAGGGATACACTAGTCCCCGATGTGGAGTGAGCTTATCCTCTACAAGACTATAGCTAACCACCGAGACAAGTCCATCCTGCGCGCTAAAACCCTGTAATTAATATACCTCTTCATTGATTTTTCAAGCACCCTGAAGCCACACGCCTCCAAGGAGCTTTTCGTAGGCCGCGGGGCCGCGCGCGTTCGCCAGGTGGCTTTGCAACCAGCATGCTTCAGGGTTGGGAGTTTGGGTAATCCCAACCGAAAACTATCACATGAGCATGGGACGGTCTTAGGTTAGAGGCGGGCGAGGGTTCCAAGACTATCTCAACTATCAGGTGAAATGGCACGGGTTTCTCCATAAGGAGCCACGCGTTTCGGGGCTCTGCATGAAGGGTATCATACACTATGGGATTCTCACGGGCATAACAATTCAATTGGCTGGAACATGCAGCGTAGCACGTGCGTTTCTATAAATCCTGCCTGACGTTGTAAATTCAGACGATGTGGTATCGTATTCTGGCAACCAACAATATCAGAAATGAGAATTCGGGAGCAGCCTGATGTAGCAAGGTTCCAGATGTTCTTGCGGGAGTTTGGGGGATTATAAAGTGAGGGGTATACTCAAGAGTGGAACCTAATAGGAGGCTTCCAGGACTCTTGCACCGCTGAGGATTCCCAAAATCAATCTTTTTGCTGAATCAGGTATCCACGTGCCAGATTCTCTCCATCGATAGTTTGACTATGATGATAGAGCAGTCAGGTTGCAATACTTATTACGAGTGCAGGAGTATGGCTCTCAGTGTTGGTCCTTGTGAATACTTTGCCTGAGACTTAATCTTGCTTGTTTCGCTCGTTTCTTTTGCCACTCGCTTGTTGTTGATTCCAGTACTCCATGCAGGTATTGTATTGCAGTTTTCGGGCTTTTTGCCGAATAGGTGCTTCCAATTTGCGGACCTGATGCTGCTTGATCCACTCATTTGCGAATCCGCCTTTGCCCATCATCAACTTCATTTTCATGACGCTAACTTGGAGGCTGCTTCAGAATCATGACAATCACAGAGATTGCTTGGATTATGGCCCCGCCCAGCAGTTGGATAACAAGTATAATATGATCATTCATAGGCCCTTAATAGTACCCCGATATAGACAGTTACTGGGTGAGGGGCAGTACCCAAGAGACCGCCATTCACGGCCACGTAGCAACACGTTGCCCTCGCAGCTCTTCGAGCGGGCACGGAAGATGGCGCCGTGCATCGTGTTTATCGACGAGGCTGGCTCTCTATCCCTAAGGGTCCAAGGACTCCAATATAAGGGTTTCAGGGCCCAAATACTTTAATATTAATGGTATTTGGGCCCTAAAACCCTTTTATTTGGGTCCTTGGACCCTTAGGGTAAAGTATAGGTTACCTCAAACAAAGCTCTGATACTTCAGGCCCCTACACTAGGCGAAAGTCATGATGCAGTGTCTTGATGCTATGTTACTTCTGGGCATGTTCTTGAGAAATCCGCTTGTTATGTTGATTTCGTGCCCTGCCCCATCCCTTTCATGTTACCTGAACCCCAAAAGTATGTAAAATAATAGCCCTAAACCCATAATAACAGCCATAAAGGCAATTATTTTACATACCTTTGGGGTTCATGTTAATGATTTCGTAGACCGCTTGGCAGTTCAGTCTTGTGGTGGCTGACCATGTTTGAGCAGCTGACGAGCGATGGTCTGACAACGGTTAAGGTTTAGGGTTTAGGGTTTAGGGTGACACAAGCATCACTACAATTTTTGAGATCGGTATAAAGAAGGGTGTCATTTGGGGGATGAACTTACACTCCAGTCTTGGCTTCATCACATGCACATGGCAAGCTATTTGCATTTTTCTGTGTGACGTACCACAAGCACATTAGCGCGCGAAATCTAAAGATGCCAAGCCCCATTCTCTATCAGCCTGCAGCCAAAACCCCAGATCACGACTCATAATTTCCCCCATGCTTCCCTTCCAGGTACACTCTGCAAATTAGATTCCGTAGTATAGTACGAACCCAAAAGACCATGTGAGCTATAGTCTAAACTCCTTAAAGGGGGCTGATATAGGGGATCATATAGGGGACTACCGTAAAGGTTACTAAGGGGGATACGGGGAGTTTAGACTATACACCATATTGTAGACAACCCCCATCCCCTTGCCTTGAGCTTTTGGTTCGGCAGATTGATGCACTGCGAGCCCGCTCCAACAATCTCATGGGAATGGCCGGCGGCAACCAGGAGGCGTCCTTGGCTAGGGCGATTACCGAGGGTCATGTGCAATCCCCTCCAGCCTAATACTAAACCCCCCAATCGCCCTATATACTATTAGATTTTCCACCCTCGAATATTACATGTTTCCAATATATGATGATACACAACAATTGGAATACTTAATCCGGGGGGAGGGGATTAGGTCTTTTGCCTAGAGCAACCCGGTAGATTCACCTTGGGCCAGCTAATTATTGCCATTGTTCCCGGCTACTTTTCAGTGCATGGAGCTACAGGGGAGGGAACCCATGGGTTCTGGACCCCTTTGTGGGTGTAAAGTGTGAAATATAGTACGGCACCTAGTATGTAGGGGTACCAAAATGGGATCCTAATTTTGGGAACCCCCCGCATAGCAAAACTACAATGGTCCCATCTGGTGGTGAGGAAAGCTTCTCTTTGTAAATGAACAAATGCCTCTAATCCTTAAAGTACCTTTTTGAACTTCATGTGACAGCCTCGAGACCTCCATGTTGCTGGCCCCAAAGAGGGTTGAAAGATCTTCAAGTAGAAGCATAGATCAGGGTCTAGGGCTAAGGGCTAAGGGCATGATTATGCAGCACCCCTTACATAAACACAATTCAACTTCCAGCGTGCACATTATCACCCCTGTAACGTCATAAATCTCTGTAGAAACTGAGTTTTGATTTTGTGTGCTACATTCTCCATTTACTAATTTATTCTTGTTATTTTGACCCTTAAGCCTGGCAAACCTCTAGTTTAGGCCCGCCCTAAACCCCAAAAATTCAACCCTAGACCCTAAGCCTTAAACTCTAAACCCTCAACCCTGAAGCCCTAAACCGTATACCTTAAGCCCTAAACCCTAAACCCTTGCCTTACAAACCCCAGGCTGAGTCCACGCTGAATCAGCTTCTGACCTGCATGGACGGCCTGGTCACGCGCGAGAGCGGCCGTCCAGTGGTGGTCATTGCGGCCACTAACAGACCCGAGGCGCCCAGATCCCCATGAGCTACGGACTAAATTTAGGTTGGGGGGGACCTATAGGAGACTCTGTAGGGTTTTGCGGGGGACCTATTAAGGGATATACTACAAATTTAGTCCAGGGCTCCCATAGGTTTAGGTAGGGTTTAGGGATTAAAGTTTTAGGGTTTAGAGCTTATTGAAATCTAGGGCTTGGGGTTTAGAGGTATATAGGAGTAATGGGGAATCAAATGGACAAGAAGCTAGAAGATAAAATAGAAACTGTGGTTATAGGAGTGAATATGAGCTGTTGTCAACATTAGGGTTACGGCTTACCAAGGGACTATAAAGGGTTGCCGCCGGGCCCTGTTGGTAGTTGAGTATAGTCCCTAAATGTTCCCCTGATAATGAGGAACCCATGTCCATCTACCATAACGGAAATATTGACGGTAGCTCATGTGAGCCCCTGATGACTGAGAATCAACGGAACAAATGAGATGGAAGCGGGGATTTGTAGCAACAATGGAGAATCGAAGGAAAATGCAGAGCAAAGATGACATGAACAGCTGGGGCTGTGCAGGGAATAGACCCGACGTCCCAGAATCCCCATGTGGGGTTTAGGGTTTAGATTGCAGGATTGAGGATTCAGGGGTTTGGGCTTGGGGAGGTTGACAAATTCTGGATAAATCATATGTAGGGTCTCGGATTTCAAGGCTTTTATTAGGTGAGTACAGTTGCATGGCTTGTGGGGTTTGTCAAAATTGTGGATACAACATAAATTAGGTGCCAGAATCCCCATGTACCTTGAACCCTGAACCTTGAACCCTGCGTCTGATTTTGGATGAGCTTGCTCAGACCCTAGGGTGAGAGTATCATTTACGAGGTTCTTTTGGGTTCCATGGGTCCTCCCTCAACCTTAAACTCTTCGCCCTAGACCTTTTCATGGGTTCCTGTGTAGGGCTGATACGCGAGGTTGAAGCCAACATTGAGCCAGGGAATTGTGAATCGATTTGTTCAGATGGGGTTTAGGGCTTTGGGTTTAGGGACTCCCACACGGAGTGGAAGGTTCCATGGCATCTGTTTTCCACCGAGCCTTTCAACGATTTGCGAATAAGGCTGCGAAGTATAAGAACATCAAACGTTCTAATGACCTATCAGTTCACGTACCGATGCCATTGCAGGCAATCGCCAAATCGTTTCAAGGCAGCACGCGGAACCTCACAAACCCCTTTCCAAAGCATTCGAGCCTCTCTGAGGCCGCATTTGATGTTCCACTTTTTGTTGGGGGGAATTCGTCGTTGAGCTAGTCTGGGAACCTTTAGAATCCACACGGCAGGGCTGCAGCGCTCCTCTTTTCTGATCTGAGCTGAGTACTGGCTATACCTGCTGTGGACCTTGGACGGGACCTTCACAAAAGAGCCTGAACATGGGTGGTTGTTCCAATGTTGGACTGAAGAGGCTTCACAAAGCGCCTGATTACTTCGACAGCCAATTGTATCTCATCTTGCTCCCTCACTGTCCTCATTGCTTCTTGTACCATCGATGTTCTGAAGAGCAGCCCCTGTACATTGTCAACGTCAGTAGGTCGCCCCTCTTTTCAGAAACGCGAAGCCCTACCCCCGACAACCTAAAGCCCTGAACCCTGAATGCCTATAACTTCTCCCATATCTTGCTGCTTCCAAACAGAGGCCATGGTGTTGTACAGTATATACTTGGGGCCAAAGGCGCTACCATATAACTACTTTGGGGCCCTAGTAAACACCATATAGCTGCAAGGATGCTTTGGGTAACTAAGCCCTAAACCCTAAGCTCCTAAACCCTGGACCTCAGCCCTAGACCCTAATCCCTAATCGCTAAACCCTAAACCATTTGGGGGCCAGGTCCTCGATGAAGCCTTGCTGCGCCCGGGACGTTTCGACCGCGTAGTCCAGGCCAGCCCCAGGTTTAGGCTTCAGGGTTTAGGGTTGAGGGTGTAGGGCTCAGGGTTCAGGGTTCAGGGTTTCGGACTCAGGGTTCAGGGTTTAGGGTTGAGGGTTTATGGTTCAGGGTTCAGGGTTTAGGGTTGAAGGTTTAGGGTTGAGGGCACCACTTGTACTTCTGAGCTCAAATGCCGTTCCGAGGATGAAAGCACGCTATTTGCCTGAAACATGCCTTCCCCAGATGTTTCACATTTCCTTACATAGAACTCCCAAACACATGATAATATCGCCTTTCGACCCATCATTTTCAGGCTTGAAGGCTATCACCTTGGGTATTTGGATTTTCATACAAACACTTTTGGGCACTGGCTAGGGGATATTCATTGCAAGTAGTGTCATGAGTGACGGGATGTCTTGTAGCAGGGAAGTGGCCATCGAGGCCAACTGTCCCTAAGAACAAGAATCTGAATCCCACATACTTTGGAAACATATAGAAGAATCCTTAGCCCTAGGTCCTTAAAACCCTAAACCCTGAAACTTAAGCCCCGAATCCCCGCATCGCCGAACACCCGTTACCTGGTGCAAGTTAGGACTGGCAGGTGGATTTCTCAAAGAGTTCTTGGTTTCGGGTTTAGGGGTTTGGCATTACAGTTTTTGGCTTTAAGGTGTAGTGTTTGGGGTACAGGGTCCTTTCAAGGAGAAATGCATCCTCGAGGTAGGTGGGGCCTCTGAATTCCGGATCCTATCATCCCCAATATTGGGTTCTGCCCTCTGCCAAGACCTTCCTTGCACCCTGAATTGGCTTAAGAATGCGTACGGAAGGCCTTATCAAGGGTAGGTGGAGGGTCTTGGTGGTATTGTGGCAACTTCCCAACACTAAACTGGACCCCTATTCTGGTACCCCCTTGTTGTGAGAAGCCCGAATCCCCGAAGCGTGAGCCCGAATCTTTAAAGCCTAAACCCGAGTCCCTTAAGAAAGAGACGAAACCCCAACCCCCAAACCCCAAATCTCTTCCCTCCAGACCTTAAACTTTGATCCCTATAGGCCTAAACCCTAAACCCCATATCTCCCTACCCCATACATACCCTGCATTATATAACCCCCTTGAAAGGCACCTTGATCCCAGTAGATCCCATAGCCATGCCAGGTACCTCTTCCAAACGCTGTCGGAAGGCTAGAGATCCTAAAAGTCCACCTGCGTTTGCGGGCTGCCGGAGCCCCAAGAACCCAAAGGGTCCATGTAGGTATATGATATATACTTAGGGCCCAAAGGGTTTCCCATATACCTACTTTAAGGCCCAAGTATATCCCATACACCTACATGGACCCTTTGGGGAAGAGGCTCACTGAAGATTTGCGTAGGGTTTAGGGCCAGCTGAAAATTTGAATAGCGTTCGTGGCAAGTGAACAGAGGGATGAGGGGTTAGGGTCTAGTGTTGGACATCATTTATCATTTGAGATTCCACACTTGAGCACCCTGGTCCAGAAACTACCTGGAGAATTTTGTTCTCAAAAATCATTCCAATGTGGATAAGGAATGCGATATGTGATGGTTTGCGTGATGCTTTCGATAGTGACTCCTCGCGCTATTGCAATTTCAATTGATAGCCCTTTACTTTCATGCTACTGGCTGTCTGATACGTTGTTCCAGCCACGGTTGTTCCGACCTTCTTTGTTGTCAGTACCTTTGATGCGCGGCATACTGCCACACCTAGCATCCACACGCTGGGTACCGCAGTAGTACCCTCATTCCCTGTTTTATATCGGGGTCTCCTTATTAAAGCTTAACAGTACCCTTGTTATATAAGGGCTTGCTGGGTAATCTAGCGCTAGGATTCAGGGTAGAGAGCAGCTTCATGCAGCCCAGCCCAGTACCTATGGCAATTCGACGAGGAGACAATTTGCAGCCATCTTGATAAGAAGGTTCCCAGCTCTCGGACCCCTTCCCAGATCTTAATCCCAGAAACCCAATCACTAAACACTGTGCCTGAGATCTCAAAACTTGCTTCCTAAATCCAATAACCTCGGTGTGGGTACCTCATAAAATGGACCTGAACCCTAATCCCTAACCCGAATTTCCCCCCTATGTCCTGTAGGCCCCTGGGATATTTAATATTTTCCCTAATGGCTTTAATAAGGGACCCTATATACTAGTATTTTTCAAAAGGTGTCAGGGGCCAACCCAGTGGAATTTGGGGAAAATCTCGACTGAGAGCGCTCTGCAAGGTGCCCCTGGCCCCAGAAGTGAGCTCCGAGGACCTTGGCAAGCGACGCAAATTTCAGTGCTCATGGTTTATAGTCACCCTTAAGTAGATAGGGTTTAGGGTTTAGGGATAGAATATGGGGTATATGGGGATCTTATAATTATAACATACCCAAAGCCATATTCTATCTACTTAAGGGGACTATAGGGTGGGGGATTCCCATGCTACCCCCCTAAGTCCCCCTTTTGGGGTTCTTCAGGGTAAATCAGAGCCAATCAAGGTGGAACCCAGCACAGCAGGTAGTATACGGGAGTGCTATACTCCCGGAAACTAACATGGAAGACCAAAAAGAACCTTACAAAGACTACAGCCCTTCTAACAGGGGACTATATAGGTTTCCATGGTAGTATAGAGGAGTAGTAGGTCAATGACCATAAACCCCAAACCCTGAGCCCTATACCCTAAATCCTGAACCTTGAAAAAGAGCCCTAAACCCTAACCCTGAACTTTGCAGCCAATCCTAGGTCATCGTTGAATTCTTACTAGCTGAGTGGGTAACTTTTGAACCTTTTGGCGTATATCTACCCCTGCTGCATTTCAATGGCTAACCTTGTTTGGGCCCGGGAATTCCGCAGATCGGGATAGAGATATCGTGCTCCCTCTTTATCATGTTGAAATCCGAGAACGAACATAAAGATATGGGCTTCGAGCAGTCTCCTACAATGATGAACCGGAAGCCTTCAACCCCAATCCTTGCATGGCCGACCCTGCGGTGTGAGAGTGGCTAGGGAAGTACACTTCAAAAGGGCTATGCAGGGGTACCAGCTTAACTTTCCTCCTTTCTCATGGCCTCATGGCGATACATCACCCGACTGCACAGGCTGTCTGTGTAATGTAGAGGTATTCGCGAAGCTAGGAGCCGGCAACTTATGGCGACCTGGCCTCGAATTGCCTAGCATAGACACTGGTCTCCAACTAACATACTTGATAAGGATCATGGTTGCTAATAATGGTACTCGTAATGAAAATTGAACAGCTGAAAATGGTAATGAATATTGAAGATTAGTATGGGACATACACATCGAATAATGAATGATGGTTAAGATGATGAGCAATTAGCAGCAAGGGATGTTTCATGAACTCGGAGATTAACTTGAAAAATCTTTCAGGCTTTGGGGCTCTCGTCGCAAGAGGTGGGTTTTTAAAGATAATGATCCTCCCAAATGGCTGTATTTCAGCCCTCCGAACTAGAAACCCTCAGCCTCAAGCTCTGCATACCCCTGCTGTCCCCTGGATTGAACACGTATTCTAATTCCTGGAAAGCCTGAAGCCTAAGCATTAGAACCCTACACCCTAAGCCTCGGAGGACCTTGGCGAGATCGCCCAAAGGTGGCGGGCTCAAACCTCTTGATCAGGGCGTAGGCTTAGGCTTTATTGGGTTGCTGTTAAGGAACTCAAATTAAGTCACTAGAGCGGAAACCCTATCATTTACTGTATGCGCATGTTGTGGCAACTTAAGCCTCAAAGCCCAGACCCTACATACCCCTTTTATTCCAACTTAAACTAAATTCCTTAGCAACAACCCAGTTTAGGGTCCAGGGTTTGCAGAATTTACGGGCGTTTTCGAGAACTACTACAAATGGCAACTACATTCCCCTCCCACTGGCTCAGGCTCAAAAGATGCTTCACGCAATGCTCATGAACTTACGGGTTCTTAGTAGGAAATGAGGGAATATTCTCCCCGTATAATCCATATATATATATATATATACTGAACTCCCACATTGCCTACCTGCAGACCAGTAAGTGAAGTGGGCGTGACCTTGCTGGTGGAGTAGACTCGCCGTGCTCAAAAATCTGAGCAGGAAGTGCGCATTCAGGACTCAGTAGTAAGGTAGCAAGGCCCTTGCTGATCGATGTTGTGTATGAGCTACTGTCAAAATTAGGAGACGGAAGGGAAAATGGAAATGACTATAGTGGAGAACCTAATAGAAAAGAACATGGCAAATCAAATGGAAGCTCGGCTGTGCGGGATTGCTTTTATCATCAGGTCTACATGAGAGGGAATGCTGTACCAATAAATGCGCAGCCTTATGCCTGACGAAGCCCTAAGCTCAAACAAACCTGAATCTCAGAAGTCTAAAGCCCCAAGCAATGGATACTTAGCCCGGAGCCTTAAACGCCGGCAAAACATTTACCTAAAATCAGTGAAGCCAAAAAGCAAACAGACCATTGTTCTACACACCTTGGGGTCCCGGTAAACGCGGCCCTCAAAGTCCTAAACCCTTATTCCGAAACCCTACTAAATACCTAACCATATAACCCTAAATTCCTAAACCCCAAATCCCCGAACCCTAAATCCCCAAAACCTCTGTACCCTAAGTCTCCGACATCCAGAAACCCTTAATCCCTGAACGCCTAAATCAATTCTCAGGTGTGAGGGCTTTCCTGGTGCATCCATGGAAGCCATCGTGAATGAGGCTGCCAGTCATGGGTGGACTTTTCTGAAGAGGTTTATAATATACCCTAATATGGGTTTATAGGGTCTATATAGGGGGTATATGGGGAGATGTAGGAATAGTGCTTAAGGAGCTAGGGTTTTTGGAGTTAGCGTTCAGGGTTTAGGGATTAGGGTTCAGGGAGTTAGGTCTACTACGGATTGAGGCTTAGGGTGTAGGGTTTAGCGTCTGGGGCTTTAGGGCTTTGGGTTTATGGACTAGGATGTAGGGACTAGGGTGTAGGGTATAGGGATGTTTAGGGTTTAAGGATACTACCCCTGTGCTGGAGAATGAAATGGGAAAGAAACTGGAACATAACATGGGCACTGGGATTACATAGCGGTTTAGGGTTTAGAGGTTCCGAAAAGGTTGGCCTTTTCGGGGGTCCCAGAATACAATCATTATAGTGCTTTGGGGTCTCCATTCGTTTCTCTCTGTCTATGGAAACCACCATATGACAAAGGCTACATGTTGGAAGTAAGGTAGTAGGGCTGATGTGTACCAGCAGGGTTATTCAGGTCTGCATAGGGGTTAGGGTGTAGGGTTGAGGGAGTTTTCTGGGAGCTATCGGCCACTTTGCGAACAGAAACTTGGTCAGCTGCTCTTTCTTAGGGTTTTCGGTTACTTGTCTGCAGTGGTGAAAGCTTTTTCTGGACTCCGGATGGCCCATTGCATGTACTCTTCATAGACTTGAGGGCCCAATGTAGGGTTTAGGGTTCGGGGGTTAGGGTTCAGGTATGAACCATTTATAGACTTTGGAAGCCAAGGGTGCTGTCTGCCAGCAACAACTTAGCGACACGTGTTGGCTCAATCACGAATTATTGATAGCGGCACACATATCTAAAAAAGCATTGCGGTAGAAATTGCATTCCTTTCTATGGCAATTGCTGGAATTCTGCTCCGTGCCGCCAGGACGAATTCAGAATCATATGAGCTATAGTCTAAACTCCTAGTATCCCCCTCAATCATTAATAACCCGGAGAATACTCCCCTATGTTATAATCCCCTGTAAGGAGTCTAGACTATGGTTCTTTGGGAAGTTTGGAGCCTGTACCTGCCTGATGACCTTCATCCAAGATAGAGTGAGAGAATTTAACAATGTACTGTAGAAGCCTAAGTAACTATTTTCCAAAACTATGATTCCATATTCCTTCTACAACTACAGTATAGGGTACCTCTCAAAAACGATGCCGGTCATCATTTAGGCCCTGCAGACTTTGCGCACGGATCCGGGAATCTTCCACGGCGAAGAACAGAATCGAAGAAGAAGAAGAAGACGAGACATTGGGTAACAAGAAAATGTTAGTATGAATTCTGAATGATCATCATTGTATATCAAGTGTACGACAGCCAAAGCTGGTAATCTGAATAATGAGCATAGTATATCAGTTGAACGCCAGCTAGTCCTAGGCATACTGCCCCGTAGAAGAGCATCTAGTTACACCGGGCGATGAACTCCAGCATTTGTTGGACCTCACTCAGGGGGCCGGCCGCCAACTGCTATTGAGAAGGAGCGGCTATGTTCCTTAAGCATGCCTGGCCTGAGGCCTTATGTAGATTGCTTCTGAAGCTTCAGTCATCTGATTAGTCCAAAACTCCCCAAAAAATTGTGCTACTGATTCACTTGGTGACTAAGCCTTCACTCCTTTCGGCATGTATGGTCACCTTGGACTCAGACCTGTCTGGCTGAAGCATCTTGAGCCCGAACCTTTGAACAAAGGCTGCCATCCGTGCTGCACGGCGAAATTCATCAACAGCGCAGCACTTGGTCGTCCCAACCCCTAAGGGTCCAAGGATCTAAATAATAGGGTTGTAGGGCCCACGTACCATTAACGTCATAGCATTTGGGCCCTAAAACCCCATTATTTGGGTCCTTGGACCCTCAGGGTAATTGCAGAGCTTCGTGGGCCCGTGAAGCTGCTGGATGTTGATAGCAACCAGCGATCAGGGTCTGGTTGGCAATGGTTTAGTGCCTGTTTCCCAAGGTCAGCATGGTGGATTTTGAAGCAGCTGTATCAGAGTTCAATCAATCTCGAGAGTCGACGAGGCGCAGCTTCATGTGGTTTATAGTCTAAACTCCTAGTATATCCCTTAATAACCCGTATAGTAGTCTCCTATATCGACTCTGATGAAACCCCCCTTTCAGGAGTTGAGACTATAGCTCATGTGCTTAGGCCTGCCAGGTTCGACTTGCCTGCCTTGGGAAGCTTCGCCTTCACGTACAGACAACTGATGAGTGCAAACCACAGGCTGTCAAGGTGAAGGATCTAAGGGCTTTGGGGGATTGGTGGTGTCCGTGAACTTCTCTATTTGTGCAGCTGCCTCTGCGCCAGGCAGCCAGAATTCCCCTGGAAGCTGTAGAGCTTCGTCACCTTTCTCCCTCGATGTTATTCGTGAACAAAGACGCCAACTCCAGCAGCTGCATTGTCATCGGATTCCTGCACCTGCCTGCTGAAGTAAACGCTTCTGTGATGAGCCAGTCAAGACCTGAGATAAAAGTTCAGAGACAAGTTTTGGCGGTGTAGAATACAGTCAAAATGGATGTCTGCTTTGTGCTTCTGGCACCTTACGCCTCCGGCGCCGCTGCACTTTGTGGAGCTTTTGCTTTGACAAAAAGACAACAATAGTAGGGTGCACACGTCAGAGCGAAAACTATCCATGGCACACTGGAAGTTGAATTATCGCACTTGCTCAACATCAGCCAAAATGTTATCATGAGCATGGCATGTGACTCTTTAATATATTATATATTCTAATGGACTCTAATATCCTATGATATACTTTATTATCCTACAGTATACTATAAATATACAACGGTTAGACGTCAGTCGCTGAGTACTATCGTGTAATTGCAGCCACCTGAAGCTGCGCCGGCTCCGAGGCTCGAACAAGCAGTTTAGGGTTTAGGATTTAGGGATTAGGGGTTGGGGTTTAGGGTTTAGGGTTTAGGGGTTTAGGGTTTAGGTTGAGGGTTTAGGGATTCGGGGTTGGGTTAGCGGTTAGCCCCCCACCCACTCATAGTGGTATGTTTGGTATAGAGGACCTAATTTGGCCATTATCTCTTGTGGTCAATATTAGTGGGCGGGGGCCAAACCCAAGTATACATTGGATGTTGCATTGAGAGTCGGATCCCTGACAACAGCTCTTAGCATTTGACCGTCAATGATGAAAGGGGAGTTTCTAGTAAGTATGTCGCTAGTAATTATAAGTATTTTGCAGCTTACTAATAAACAGTGTTTATTGAGGGCAGGCTGTCAGGAGTTTTTGATGCGGTGCCTTTCAGGTTGTAGCTTGGAGTCGATTGAGATTGTCCGGGCATGAACTTAAAAACGCCGGCCAGCACACTGCGCAAAGCAGGGTTCAGGGCTTAGGACATAAGGGCCTCACCTTTGCGCCAGGATGACGCTGATGGATGGTTCTCATGGCAGCCACCATGACTACTGTACTCCTCAATCCAAGATTCCTAAGGTTTAGGGTTTAGTTTAGGGTCTGAAGCCCCAGGAACCCTTATTTTGAGAAACTACGGTGTATGCCCTGTTTCCATTTGATTGTCCATCTTATTTTCCATTTGCTTCTATGTAACATCACTGTGATCTTGCATCGAGGATGGCTCCAAAGCTCCACCGGCAAAAGACCATCGAGGAGCAGTACCAAAAGCTTTCCCAGCTGGAGCACATCCTGCTCAGGCGCTATAGGGCATAGAGAATTTGGGAGGTTTTCGTGTTTCAAGGTCAGAGTAATGGGATTCGCTTGTTGGTGGGCTTTAGAGGGTTCTCAGGAATTTGGAGTTTTGGGGTCTTAGGGTTTTGAGGCTTGAGGCTTGAGGCTTTATGCGTACAGTAAGCGTTCTGGGATTCAGGGATTTACAGTTTAAGGCTTCAGTGCTTACGGTAGAATACAGGGTTTGGGCTTTAGGTATTTTAAGAAGGGGTGAAGGTAGTCTATTGTTTGGAGACCTGCCAGAGTTATCAGTTGAGCCCTGAACCCTAGATGTGAAACCATGAATCCTACACCTTTAATCCTCAACCCTAAACCCCAGACCCTAAACCCGTAGTCGTAAACGATAAGCTCGCAAGCGCATGTGCTCTTATACCTTCAGGCTGCCCCGGTAGATGTCATGGTTTTTCCTAAGCACCTTTTGCAGGCTACCCGGCTGCCCGTACTAAAATCCGCCCGACTAGCTCTAGTCCATCATTCAAAGCATAGTTAAGCTACGGAATTCTGGGGGGATATCTCAGGAGAGGTTAGGTATACATGGCTACACCTGTGACCTTTCACGGAGTCTGGGTAATCGTGGTCTTTGGAAGAAATCGCCCCTCACTGCATCTTCCTCCGGCATCTAAAGTTTTGTTGTAGCGTGCCCACAGCTCACCCCAAAACAACAAAACAATCTCTGTCACGATTGTCATGGAAGGTTTGATATACCCTATGATGATAGAGTAGTTTGCCTTTCATTTGCTATTATCCCAATATAACCCAAAAGGATTTCCCATCATAGCTGTACTTGGCTGCTCCACTGTAACAGCCTAGGCAACTATAGTCCAGGGCTTGCTTAGAAGTTTTGTATATGCCAGAAATCTTATTGGCTCTTAGCGGGGAATCAAGGAATAGAATCCCGACATAATACATTCCCTTTTCCCTCCAAAGCCCCAGTAAGAAGTAGGGCTCGAGTCCTTGCCTCAACTCTCACCGGGGAACTCTGATAGTCGATTGACACACCGCTTGTGCGGAGATTTGGGGACACCTTCAAATAGCCCGAAACACTGTAATCCTTATCATCGGTGCCCCCAAAAGAGGGATCCCACATTTTCAGAAGCTCGCATTGCATCCTTTCAAGCTCCCCGCCTTCGTACCTGCACATATACGCAATCCTGATTATGTGGTGGGGTGTTGTAATTCTGGCCCCTCTAGGGTACCCTGCATACTAAGGATGTACGAAATGGGCATGCAAAAGCAGAGCATAGTTTAGAGATTTTAAAAATCCCAATCTATGAAATATTTTAAGCCTTACCACGGGAACCTGGCTAGAAGAGGTAGCTCACCCCCCCCCTCCTCACTAGACCCCGCCCTCCGCCCTCCCCCCCCCTCCCCCCCCCT
>CAJNIZ010005274.1:0-19582 GCA_905231905.1 Symbiodinium pilosum
AACCATAACCCTAAACCTTACACCCTAAACCCTAAACCATAACCCTAAACCTTACACCCTAAACCCTAAACCCTAAACCCTACACCCTAAACCCTAAACCCTAAATCCTAAACCACACACCCTAAAACCTAAAACCCTAAACCCTAAACCCTAAACCCCTAAACCCCAACACCCTAAATCCTAAATCTCATGAAGCATCTCCTCGGAGCGCTCAGGAACCACCAGAGCTTCCGTCATGGCGGGGACCTGGATGATGGGGGTCCAGGGTTTAGGGTTCAGCCAAGGACCCAAATAATAGGGATTTAGGGCCCAAAAACCATTAATATTGTAGTATGTGGGCCCGAAATCCCCATTATTTGGGTCCTTGGACCCTTAGGGTAATACTTAAGTTGGGCCCTGTAAGTAGGACCTGCATGGAGCCGGGGTATTGGAGTGTTCCTTCTTGGGGTCTAGGGATTAGGGCTTCAGGGAATGTAAGAGAACCTTCTGAGGGATCATATCGGAACTATGTTGAGAAGCAGTGCTTCGTGATACATAATGGTAATGGTACACGGGCTTGGGGTTTAGGATTTAGGGCTAAGTGTTTAGGAATTAAGGTTCAGGGTTCATGGTTTAGGATTCAGGGCTTAGGGTGACTGAAGAAAGTCTATTCGGGAGACGTGCTATTCTCGGTCTCTGCCTCTTTCATGCCAGGAAACTCCCCTGCGCTGGGTAGATACCAGACTCAAAAGACCCAGCATGAGGTGTTTCGAGGTACGAAGCATAATGAGGGGCCCTAAACCCCAAACCGCTTTTTCACCCGCTGAAAGCACCCGATCCGCACTGCTAGGATCCTCGAAGAAGTAAGGAATTTGGGGAGGGGTTGCCTTTCAGCGGATATGATATATAGGGGACCGCGTTGAGGCTTTGAGATTCATCGGGTTTAGGGTTTGTAAGGCTTGTCAAAATTGTGGGCCATCTCTCCACTTATAGCCTGGACTCTCTACAGATCCAAGGCGTCCCCAGACGGAGCGGAATATTGGAAGAAAGGTCAGCGCTCTGAGGTGTAGGGTTTAGGGCCTAACCTTGGAACAACTGAGCCCCTCAAAGATCCAGAGATCTTCTGTCCGCCAATTTGGATGATATGTAGAACATACTTATACAGCCCGTCAGGCTGCCCCTATTATGACATACTGCTACTGGCTGGGGGCGTTACCCAAGATAAGCCCTCAAACCCCTTACCCCATTCAGTAAACATTCAACCATAAATCTCTAAACACCAACCCCTAAGCCCCCAAACCCCTGAACTCCTAAACCCTAAAGACCAACCCCTAAACCCCCAAACCCCTAAACCCTAAACCCCTAAACCCTAAACCCCCAAAACCCCTAAACCCTAAATCCCTAAACCCTTAAACCCCAAAACCCCTAAACCCTTAAGTCCCTAAGTGCCCTCATCCTGCGGCTGCAAACAAGCTGCAACGATCTCGGAGGGCGCCGCTGGTACCAGGGCGGGGATGTCGACGTCCGGCGCGCGTTCCGCGGCGCAGTCGGCAGCAGCCTTAGCTCCCACTAAAAAGTGACAGCAAAGCATGTGCCAGCCACAATATAGGGATATATAGGTCAAAATAAGGCCATATAGGGTTATATAAGGGCTATACCGGGATCATGGAAAAGAAAATGGAAGCTACTATATTATGATTGGATTTAGGGGGTGGGGCTCAGAATATGTACAGGCAGAGGCTAGGTGTATCTCTGGTGCTCAAAGGGGCGCAGACAGGGATGACCGTTAAGTACACCTAGTCTCTATGGACTTGGGGCTAGAGGCTGACTATGTGGGGAGTGGCCTTTTTCTGGGCACACAGCTTCCACACAAGACTTGGGGTGCAGGGCTTTTAAGCAGTCGATTTCCAAAAGTGGATCCTCGCCCACCCTTTTAAAATGTGAAGCTTACGCCGGTGATGCTGCTTATACAGTTTACGGGTTCACGAGGGCTAGCTTGCAGGTTAAGGCTTAGGAGAGGAAATGTAAGGGCCTACATAATGTCCAGTATCATCTTGAGGTCTGTTTGAGGCACCCTGTACTATAGTGATAAGGGTCACCCAGGCAAAAACCAAGTGTCCGTTTTATCATCGATTTTCTTGTGCACTTATTTTGTCAAATTGTTTGAGAACAAGCAGGAAATCTTGACCCTAACCTCCTAACCCTAATCCCTAAAATTCTGTATTACGTGGAAGGTCCCAAGCAGATCAGCTGGCAAATCTCGGGATGTCTGCTTTAAGGTTTAGGGTTCAGGGTTTACGTAAGTTTTAGGGTTCAGGGCTTAGGCCCGTTTCGGGTGTAGGGTTTCAAGCTTACGGTTTAGGGCTCAAGGTTTCGGGGGGTAGGGTTCGCCCTATGCAAGGTTCCCAGAAATAGGGGACCCCAAAGTAAACCCTAAGATGCTATGATCCTGATGAGCGCCCTATGTACGGCATGAAATGTAATTTGAAAAATCCTGCCCGGAGGGCGCAGATACTTTCGCGAACACTTCAGCGTTCTCATATACCCAACTTGTTGGTCCTTCACGGCAACACTGTCAAGGCATGATGCAACGGAAGAATCAGAAAGGATTACTCAAAGGAGGGGTGCTTTTTGGTGGGTCAGCCAAGCAAGATTAAATTCTCCTCATGGAATCTTATACTCTTGTATGTTTAACGGTGTGCACTCTCACTCTTTTTGGAAAATACTACTCAAATGAGCCGATGTCTAGACTCCTGGTATCCCCTATAACAACCCCTACAATACTCCCCTACATAACCCGCGTTAAGGAATTTAGACAATAGCTCAAATGACGCCAGGCAACAGCAGCCGCCTGTCGCGCATGAAGAGCTGGCGCTTCTTGCGGCGCTTGCGGCACCACCGTCGCTGTGCCAGAACCACCATGCTGTTCTACCTTCAGCGGGCTGTTCTCAAAATTATGGGGCCCTTTTGGTTACAGATTATATTACGACCCCTAATACTTAGGGGTACCAAAATGGGACCGTGATTTCGGGAACTGCTCAAATCTTGTTTTGCGCATAGGCAGGTTTATCCGACAGGTGGTAGAAGGGACGAGAAGAATCGATCCCTATAGTACTTAGTCCGCCTCTGATACCCAATTACAATCCTCGTGCTGAATTGCTTCAGTCGCAGAGGCACCAGTAAGTTCTGTGGTTGAGGTCCGAATATTTAAGGCTTGAAAATGCGAAGGGTTCAGAAAAGGGCTGTTCGGCTCCCAGATCTAAGGGTGACCTTTCTTGGGTTGCTGTTCCCTATTCTTTACTATATACCCATAGTATGGTAACTTATTCCAAACTCCTTAAACACAACTCAGTGTCTGCAAGTAGGGAGGGACGCAAGAGAATTAGCAGGGACGGAGGGAGGGCTCAAGCTTCCAAGGGGTTTTGCTTAAATGAGCGGAGGCGCGCTGGGCAGTAGACACGCAAAAGGAACAAACCCGTAGTTCACTGCCTGTAAACCCTAGACCCTAAACCCTATATGTCGATGGTGGAATAGAAAATGATCTACTTCTTTTTGTGGGCCCGCTTTGGGAGAGTTTGGCAAGCCCCCGCGAGGGCATGCCGTCGCAAGGCTGAGGAAACTTCGGAGGATCCTTCATGAGTTCTTGAGGGATTGAGATGTAGGGCTTAGGCTTTGCCGTAAGAGTCCAAATACCTGATAATCATATATCCACCCACAATCTGCTCAAACATTGCTATATTCGTAAAATCCCAAGTGTCCAATTATTGGGTTCATGGACCCTAAACCCTAAACTCTAAATCCTAAACCCATGGACTCTAAGGGATAGGGGCTTCAAGGCCAGAAGCTGAAAATTCCCAGTGCACACTCAACGCTCGACGATAAATTTCCGCCTCCTCGAGACGACTGAGATCATTTAAGGTCTTTGTAATTACCAGTATACTTAGGGTTTAGGGCTTGGGGTTTTAGGGTCTAGGATTTAAGGTTTAGGATTCAGGGTTTATGGGTCTAGGGTACGTCCCCAAAACATCCCTGCCACTGTGGTGTAAGTCCTATGTGACGGCTTCTAGCCACTAGGGCTTACTCTTGGGGGGGCCCTGTGAGAAGAATCATGAGACTCTGGAATCTAAAAGAGGCCCCCACGTAATAACCGTCTCACACTGAAAAGATTACAACCCTAAGGGTCTATGTAGCTATGTGGTATATCCTTGGGCTCCAAGCAAGCACATGGGAAACCCTGTGCGCCCTAGGTATACACTATATTCCTACATGGACACCTTGGGAAAGTTGCCCGCCTCCTGACAGGCCGCTCTGTATGCATGTTCGGCCTGCGCCCGCCGGCGCCTGCGTAGCGTTGGGGTTGTGGTTAGGATGTTGCAAGTGTGTTGGCTTATGCTAGGAAACTCAACATTCCCCAAAAATGGCAGTCTTTTGCACGGTTTCCTCTAGGCGGCATAAAAGGATGATTTCCCTAGGCCCTAAACCCTTCACCGCGAAGGGGCATGGTGTTTGCAGGGTCTGAGGTTTCCACGAAATCCGTAGCATTTTTTCCGGCACATTTATGCCCATACGATGGAGTTTAGGGTAAGGATTTAGGGTTTATACTCGCAGGAAAGGTTCCCATGTTTTGATGGGTTTACAGGTGAGTAACTTCTCTCAGTGGCTGCACCCAGTATGAATATATTCCTTTATAAAATACTACGCCCAATTGGAGGATATAATATCCCAAATATCCCTAGGGCTTCCAGTTACCTAACTAGTAGGCTACTGGGCTATGTAACTATAGGGCATATCTATAGGGTATATAGAACCCAGAACCCATTATTTGCTCTGGAGTTAGACCTTTACAGGCCCTTTTGCCCCTGAACCCTAGACTCTAAATCCAAGGCCCTAAACCCTAAGCCCTAAACCATAAATCCTAAACCAATTTTGCCCCTAAACCCTAAGCCCTAAACCCACGACTCAGGTAGCAATGCAGGCATCTTTTGAGGATTTGCACGGCCCGTCATGACAGGCAACACGATGTTTTTCGAGACCTGTAGTGAACACATAGGCTTGATTCGAAAAAAAAAAAACTTGAAGGGGATATGTGGGCGTATATAGGGATATACATATATATATATATACGGGGTTTGGGGTTTAGGGTTTAGGGGTGATATTGAAAGTCCTATATGACCCTCAGTATCTTATACCTTGGGATTTATGATCCGATGATATGCAAAGGTCATGCAAGACGTTTCGCATGAACAATGCGGGAACAGTAGATGGTCCCCAGGAGGATCCCAAGCCTAAAAGAAATCCTGTGCTGTATTTCCTAGCTTGGTTTGGAGAATGCCTCACAGAGCAATAGGGTTTCGTGTTTAGCGTTTACGGAAAGTGGACATCTATCTTCCCACCCAATAGTAGGGTTGAGCCCAGTAACTGGGTTGAGGGTTGAGGGCTTAGGGTTTAAGAGTGTTCCGCTTATACCACTATAACAGGGTGGGGGGTCCACCTGAGAAGTTGGTCTTAACTGGCTGCAGTGTATACACCATCCCAAAAAAACTTAAACCCCCACGTGATAGTTTTCATAAATACTGGGGCACCAAACTCGACTCGCATCTATTATAATCAATACTATGGTGAGACCGACCATACCCCAAAAGCCAAACTTGCCAGATCCCAAAATCCTAGCTCCTACTGCCTGCCAAAAGATCCCACTCCGAGTCCGCAAGAGAAAGGTTACAGTCCCCCTTCACAATCCCTTTAGATCCCTATATGAATCAACAACCGTTTTCTGTTCATGCTTAATTTGAGTCTTCATTGTCTACTCACAACAAGTAATTTATATAATCCATCTATACGCCAACTTCCTAAATCAGGAAAATCTGAACCCCAGACCCGAAACAATCATCCTACGGTTGATAATTGAAATCCTGTCCCGAATTCCTGTAGTATTCGGTCATAAGGTCGTGGGATTTTGTCCATCAACCATGTGAGCTATAGTCTAACTCCTAGTATCCTCCTTAGTGACCCCCCATGGTAGTTATAGTAGTCTCCTATATAATATCCTAGAAACCTCCCTTTAAGGAGCTTAGACCCTAGACCCTAAATCCTAAACCCTAAATCCTAAACCCCAAACCCTATATAACCCCCATATAACCCTCTTTAAGAAGCTTAAACACTCCTAGAGTAACCCTACACCCAACACCCTACAGTCCATGTAATTTCACCCCCGACCTTGCCCTAAACCGTAAACCCTAAACCCCACAGTCCATGTAATTTCACCCCCCCCCAACCTCGCCATTTCCAGTGCGGCTTCCTCAGCCGCCCATCGCTGTGCGGCCTGGCCACAAGAAGTGTCGCAGAATCGGGGTTTATGGTTTAGGGTTTAGTACCCAAACCCTCCTATGTAGTTCCTTTTTGGGTGCTGTATATTGTTTTCCACTACCAAAAAAAATTTAGGAACCCGAAAAAGAACTGCATAGCAGCCCTTGGGTTAGTATATCTTCCAGCGTCGCCGATGGGCTTCTTTGCACTTTTGTATATGACTGGACTCCTTTCTCAATACTCGAGGTAAGGGGTCGCCTTGTACTACGTCCCGGGACCCCAAAAAGGAATACCAGTGTGAGTCTCCCCTATTGAAGCCACCAGTTTGACTAGTTTTGACAAGCTATGCAGTCCAAGTAGGGAAGTTCCTGTGATCTGTAGGACCAACGAAATCCTCCGAAACCTTTGGCATGCTACTCTTTTTTACTGTGGCACCCCTTCTCCCTGATCAAGGGAAGCCGGAACTCGCAACCCCAAAACTCTGAAGTGCGGCTGAGTTGTTGAAAAAACAACATCACATCTGCCGACTCCCAAATGAGCCACGGTCTAAACTCCTGGTATCCCCCTATATAATCCTCATAGTAGTCCCTATATAACCCCCTATATAATCCCCTTCAAAGAATTTAGACTATAGTTGAAATGGCTGTCGCATGTGCGCCTTTTTCCTGAAACTATGGGGTGTCGCGAAACGAGGCTTGGGACGAATCTCCCCTATGCGAAGCCCCTGCCAGTTTCCAGGGAAACCACAAGGATATGAGGGATTATCTTGAAAGTGGATGTTCTTCCCCCGTGCAAACCGACTAAGGCCCTTTGAAAAGGCAGTCCCATGCTAGGCTGGGGAAGGGTAAAACATTTGAAGTCCTTCTATCCAGGCTTGCAAGCCCCATGCAAAGGAACACGAAACCCTAAGCCCTAAACCCCAACACAGCTTCAGTTCCGCAGTGTAGTAATTCAGCATCATGTAGGCCATAGAGACGTCCTAGAAGCCTAAAATTCGGGATTAGGGTTCAGGGCTTGCCCAGAATGTAAACAGGTATATCACCCGGCAGCAAAGATCTCAGTTCTTAAAAGCCTTTAAGCTATAAAACCTCAAAGGAACTCCCAATCAAATCCCCTTCCCTGGCAGCGAGTCGCGGAAATCGCGCACCGGAGGAGCGTCCGTGAGCCTCCCTGAAACTGCCTTACTCTGGCCTACACCCGCAGTCCCCAAATTCAGGGTTTAGGGCTTAGGGTGCTACTCCCGAAATCCCCATATTCAGGTAACTGAATCAAAGAACTGGGCTTCCAAGGGCTGAATAACAAAGCCGTTTTAAGGATCTTAAGCTAAGAGGCCTCAATAATTCGCATAGGGGTTAAGACATAGTGCTTACCTAGACCCTCCTCCTACCCTCTATTAGGGCCTAAGTACCCACCATTAGGGACCATATATCCCCAATTAAGGGTACAAGGAAGGTCCTGGTACTTAGGTGTCTAACATGTTGGAGTCTAGGGCTTTGGCTTACAAACATCCGGCAATGTGCAGATTCTCAAGGATGTCGTGGTTTAACCAAGTTTCGCACAATCAGCTTTTGGGATCCTCAGTGCTACCCCGAGACCCTTAAAAAAGCTAGGGCTGGATGTAGGCAATCTTAGTCTTACACCACCGTAACCTGAACTCCAGATCATGAACTTCAAGTAAGCTGCCATGATATGAGCACCACATGGGAAAACCGCAGGGTAACTTACATGGAAACTGACGTCATTGTTGGGTGTGTATCGGGATAGGATCTAGGGGCCTCAGGAAATTCCAATATGATGTCGGCGTCTCTTTGAGATAGTACAATATTTATACAATGAACTTAGGACTAGAATATTAACGTTAACCTCTATTTAGACCCTTACGTTATGTGCCCTAGAGTCTCTTTGTACTGAATATCCCCCCTAGATCTTCTGTAAATACCAGCAAACCTGAAAAGGGGGCACGGGTACCGGCGGGCTCGAGGGCAACCGCCCGCAGTTTCGTTCCGCAAGTGAGCGTCTCTTCTCAACTGCAACATTATCAGATTGCTTGGCTGTTGTGCTTCATCATGCTTACCCAGGGGCTTCTAGGTGCTTCCTTTTTTTTAAATGGCTCTTGGTGCGGGGCTGAAATATCAACATATGGGACTATACGTGAGCCGTAAAGTAGTTAGGAAAGGGGAATGAATCTCAGCAGCACAGCAGATATGGTACTTCCCCAAAATACGGGGACCCCAATATAGAACCCCAAAGACTTAACCCATGGGGACCTTCAAGACGGTACCCATAATTTTGGCCCCAACCTGTTCCTACACCCTAATTAAACCCTAAACCCTGAAGATTCCTACAGAATCCTCCAAAGGCACAGAAGGTAATTCCCACCGACCCACAGCATTTTGGGTTTTTCGCCTCAATCTGACAAACCCCATTAGGGCTTGGTAGGGAACAAGAAAATATATCTTTCAGAGGCATTATATAAGGAGTATTCCCTCATCCCTTACTAAGCCCCAGTAAGACAAGGCTCCGTAGTAGTTTGGTAGCATTTTGGGGCCGAGGGCTGGTTGTAAAAAACGCGGATATTTTAACCCTAACCCCCAAGCTGTTAAGGGTATAGGGTTTAGGGTGCAAGGTTTCAACCCATGAGACCTTAAAACCTACCATGTGACAGCATGGGGATCAGGATGTGCTTCTATTCCTACCTATCAACGCCAATTCTTTCAAGGCACGTTCTTTTTTGTATTGGCTCGATGCTGAGGCTTATAGGAATTTATGAGCCAAGCTTTGTAAAAAGGAGTACCTTGTACCCTCAACCCTCAACCCTAAACCCCCAAACCCTGAACCCTAAACCCTAAGGCCTTGTGACCATCATGCGACTGCTCTAGGGTCCTTGTCTGGGAAATTGCATGATCCAGCGTTTCACATCAATGGACCCCCTAAACCCAGAGCTCTAAACAAACCCCAAACCGTGTGCATTGCGCGTATTTGGAGCACGGAGTAGCGCCTAATCAACTAGCTGCTGGTATGTTGAACACCCCTAAACCCTAAACCCTGAACCCAAAATCTTGAACGATAGTAGTCCACTATATAGCCCCCCCTAGCTGCATAGTATGAACCCCCTAAACCCTAAACCCTCAAAACTTAAGGCCTCCCTAAACCTACAAACTCTACCCAGAAAGACCCTTGGGCTTAGGGTTTAGGGTACATGGGTTTATAAGGGTTATATGAGGGCTTCACATGGTTTATAAAGGCTGTATAGGGGTTATATAATGTCTAAGGATCATATTATAGGGGTTAGGGGGTGAGGGTTTAGGTTTTTTGGGGGGGAAGCACAAAGCCTCATGTCAGTTCTGAAGACGCCGCGCACAATGCGGCCAACAACGCCCGAGCTCGGCGGGTGTGCGTGAAACCGGTGCATAAAGCACATAATCGGGATGGGCTTCCCAACTTGGAATCCTTCTGGTTCTGGTTGGGAATCACTTTCCCAGTCCCAAGCCACTGTGGAAATTAGACTCCCAAAACAATCTGTGGAATTGAGACTCCCAAAACAATTAACTCATGTTGTCTCAACTTTGCTACGCGCCATGATAGAGGGCTTGCCAGAAAAATCACAGGCCCCTATTTGAAGGCCCACAAGCACGATGGTAGTCTCCTCCCCAACGCCCCGAATATTAACACCCCCACCGCTGCAATATTACATGTTAGTGCTCCTCGCCAGAGCACTTGCACTTAATAGTATTGAAGCTGTTTGGGGCACTATTTGAGGGACCCCATACCATATTTGTACAAGGATCTAGAATGTCAACATGAGCTATAGTCTGACCTTCCCCCTGAATAACCCTGATACTCCCCTCCTATATTATCCTCTATAAGGAGTTTAGACTTTAGCTTGTGTAGGCCTAACCAGTAGAGTCCACCGCTCTGTGGCGATCATCTTGCCGACGGCTCTGTTGCTCTTGTTGTTTAACATGTGAGTTGCGAGACATGCGCGCCATGCCCATATGCAAGCAGTGGGAAGGGTATCCATGTTTAGGGTGTCGGGTTCAAGGTTTAGGGCTAAGGGGTTTAGGGCTCTACGGGTTTAGGGTTTAAGGGCTCGCCGTATATAGGTTTTAGGGCTTTCAACCTGAAGGACACTCGGGATATGTAGACCTTGCAGAGGAGGTTGTATCGGGCAGACAGCCTGAATTCTAAGCTACATGCTGAATAATTACTATTCTAAGGGACCTTGGAGGGTACTACATCCGTAGAACAACCCAGCAGCAAGCTCGACGTGGACTTTTGCAGGTAGTTCCCCAACCCTTCAGCAGACTGTAGCATCTCCAAGAAGAAGAACATATGACTAGACTCACGCTGGTGTCCCAGAGTATTCCTGTTATATCTGTATTGTCAGCCCTCTAAAGAATCTTTCCAGACGGCCTGGAGCCAGCATTTGAAGCAGCCAGCATGGGGCTTCTCAAGACAGAATGTATAATAAGGCTTAGGGTGTAGGATTCATGGTTTAGGGCTTGGAATTCAGGGTTTACCCTAAACCCTACCCAAAATCCTAAGCCGTAAATCAGGGGCTACAAGGAGAGTCTACAAGGTCTCGTTCAGGTGAATGCAGTTGTTTTGGAGAAGCTCCACGTAGGGCAAATTGGTGAGGACAGCGTGAGGCGTCTGAGTCCATCAGTTGTAGGTAATAGTAGTAGTCAGAATAATTACAATATTCATTAATTGGGTTGGGCCCCCCACCCACTAATAGTGGTATACTAGGAATATCTAAGGACCATAATATAACTACCGTTACCTCTTGTGGTCACTATTAGTGAGTGGGGGCCCAACCCAAAATAATAAACCCTAAACCCTAAACCCTAAACCCTATTCATCTACAACAGAATTGGCAGGAGTCCTACACCCTAGAGCCACCCCAGAGCTTTCAAACCTAAAGCCCAACGCCCTTAGTTGTCTGGTCGGGCTGAAGTACTGGGGATGGCGTTTGGGGTTAGAGAAATTTGAGGAGCATCAGCTCTTATTCTGTGGATTCGGTTGTTTGTATGGGTTATTATGCTTGGGTGCTTGGGGGGGGGGCGCCTGTCAGTCAGTCATTCAAGACCTCTCAGATTCAGGCTCCAAAGCCTCAAGAAACGAATCCTGTGACGTAAGGTATACCCTATTGAGGCACTTGGACGTTTAGAGGATTGACACGAGACCACGTCAAACTGTGTTGTCGCTTCTCTGACCCTGAACCCTAAACTTGTTTATTTTGTGCTTTCGTGGATCGATCTTGGCACCGTTGTTCTCCGTAAAGGGCTGAACTTCTTTCGGAAAATCCAAGCATAACACAAAGGCGGCGAAACGGGCGGAATCCGACGGCTTTGGAAAGATTTTCAAGGAATCCTGCTAACTGCTTCCCAAAACAAGAAAATTGGCTTTAAACCAACAATGCTCGCAAAACTCGAGCCCGGTGCCTGACTGCAGCACAGAATTTTGAGCAACACACCCGAATTCCGAGCAAACCACCTGAATTCCTAGCAAGTCCTTTTTTGGGGTAAGCAAGGAAATCTTAAGCAGACCTAGCGCATTTCGATTCCTTAAGCAGACCTAGCGCATTTCGAGCAGGAGCCCGTTGAATTTTGAGCGTTTTGGGTGCGACCCCCCAGAGGCCCCAAACGATCCCCAGGACACTCCGAACGCTGAATCCAGAAATGTTGGATTACAAAACTGGACTCAGGACGATTTTCGCGACTCCGCACAATTTTCGGATTTTTTGAGGTTTCTGTCTGCACGGTGGTCATTTCGGCACTTTGTCTGCCTTGACATGCACAAAGCACCCCCAAGATCCAGGAAAGTTGGGCCCCAAACCCCTGAACTCTGTGAATTTCATTTCAGGTTGGCGCAGGTGCCCCGGTAGACGCAATGCCCTTCCCGAAAGCATAATGGAACTCCCGACCTTGCTGTCCATAAAAGGTACCATGCTAGCTTTGGGGTAGGCTATCTCAGCAACTTTTTGAATGGACGCAGGAAATCGATAGCACAAAAAATGTAGGGAAATTTAGGGAGTTCTTGAATGGAACTGAGCCCTGAACCCTAACCCATCAACCGATACAGCCCTAAGAATAAGCCAGCCGACTTCAGGCAATGCTGGCATCCCAGTCATCATCCTGGCGGTCGAGCTGTGCTTGCTCATCCTTCCGCTGCTCCTGCTCCTCTTCTTTATCTTCCTTGTAGTCGCCGTTCACCGTTGCAATCGTCAACGTAGTGACAGAGGGAGTAACTAGGACCAGGCGGAGGAGGAAAGGAGGCTGACAGGAGGAGGAGGATCAATAGCAGCAAAGAGTCTGTTTGCAAGAATAGGAGTGCTAGGTAGGTTTTCCGTGCTAACGTGCCGGTTGGTTAACGCGATTTTCGTTTATCACGTAATGATTTCACAACAGAAGCACGGTTCTTTATTTCACGGCCAAATTGTGCGACAGGTCCATTACTTCCTGCATAACACGTGCTTCAAGTGAAAAAAAATCACGCGGTCTTCCGTGCAAAATAGAACGTCAACGAGACTTCAGGTTGCAACGTGGCGCGTTAACGCATAACACGCCGTGAAATGCCTACCTAGTAGGAGTGTGACGTAGAAATTTGTCAGACTGTAAAAAACCTGTGTCAGACACCTTGACGCCAGACTGCACCGGAAACAATCCGGCGATTCCCACGCAGGGCGCTGTCGGTCTTTCACGGCTTCTGCCGTTGGTGGTACGGATATCCCGAAGACATTAAGACATTAAGATACTCAGACAAACCCTAAGGGTCCAAGGACCCAAATAATAGGGTTTTAGGGCCCAAATACTTTTATAATAATGGTATTTGGGCCCTAAAACCCTATTATTTAGGTCCTTGGACCCTCAGACAAATATAGCAAGTAATCCCAAACAAAGTGAGCGCGCTTAGAGTTGCAAAAGCTTTACCTGGACACCCAAAGTATGTGTCGTAACGGCCTTTTGGATGATCTTAAAGGTTGCACCCATTCTGCGGGTTTAGGTAACGAACCCTGAACCCTAAACCCTTTCCATTTCTCAACATGCTATCCAGGTAGTCTCACATCCAGGTAACCCATAAAATGCCCACGCTCAAGCTAAGCCCATGGGTCTTTGTTTAGGGTTTAAGGTTTAGGGTGGTACCTGAATAATGTACCCTTGGGAATCAAAATCCTTTCAGATTATGGTGTTTGGGACCTAAAACACCATTATTTGGGTACTTGGACATTCTGGGAGATCCTAAACCCTAAACCCTCTAAACCCTAAACCTTAACCCTCTAAACCCTACACCCTCCCGTGTTGGAACCCTCCGTGGTAGCTCGGCAGCCACATTGCGGCAACCCGAAACGTTCTAATTCCTCAGTTTGATACCAGGGTCCCGTTGAAACAGAGATATTGGGATTACATGGGAATATATAACAGGATATGTGGAGAGAGAGAGAGAGAGAGAGAGATATATATATATGTAAATATAAAGTTATATAGTTATATACGGATATAGGAATATGTAGGGTTGAGGGTTTAGCGATTACAGTAGGGTAAGAGGTTGGGGATTGGGGCTTAGGATTTGAGGATGTTTCCCCCAGTCAGGGAAAGTCACATGGAACAGGACATCGAAAGAAAAATGGAAACTGGCCTTACATCTGTCAGGTGTATCCCTCAAAGGGTCCGGGAATTTAATTGGGACATGATCTTGGCCCCAGGGGGTGCTGTATAAGTATTTTGGGCCAACGTACTGTACATCCTGTTTAGACTGTCTGGGTGCTGTAGGGGCTTAACTAGAAACATCACTTTGAACTCTACTGAGGTACCCTATGCCATAAAATTTACCAGGAATCTAGGACATTGATCGCGCTACTGATTTCGGCTTCTACACTTCCTAATCATTATGATTGATAGGGTTTAGGGCATACATCCTATCAACCCTAAACCCAGGACCAGCAGCACACCCAACAGTGGGAATCTCTCTGCAACGCGGAACGACAAAGGGACCGGGCCGCCACGGCAATTTAGAAGCTCGTGGTTTAGGGTTTAGGGGTTTAGGGGTTTAGGGTTTGGGGGTTTTAGGGGGACTCAGGCCTCACCCTAATCTCTCGGACGAAAAACACGAACCTTCCTCCAAGAAAGCCCAGCTCAGTCCTATAGGAAGCCCGAAATCAATCCTAAAAAGCCTGGAATGGTCCTAGGAACCTTAGGGGTTGGGACCCCAACAGGCCCGCCCTTACGAGGCTTGCTGGGAATCGCTGCCCCAAGGGCTAGGGTGTAGCCAGTGTGTTGAACTAAGCCTGGATTGGGATAGGCTTTCAAACATCAAGCAATCGAAGCAATCGGGTGGGGTGCCCACATGTGGATGGCGGAAATCATGCAATACGTTCTCACCCGAAACTACGTTGCTGAAGGAGCTAGGCTCAAAACAAGGTAATGTTAGACTTCCTATACCCACCATATTCTTGTTTGCTGCCGGCCTCCCAAACATGGGGACTGCCTCTCCGTTTCTTTTACAAGGAGTGTGCAATATTGCTCGTCACACAGTCCACTATACCCAGTCACAAAAGAACCCACGCGATAATCATATTTGAAGACGGCCCAATCACGTTTGAACTTGAGCTGAACACTGAACCCCTAAAGCCCAGACACCAGACCCAGAGCAGAAAACCCATAAACGCAGCGAGACAAGCCTGCGAACCTAGGGTAATGTAGGGTTACATAGCGGGATTATATAGGCTTATGTGTATGTATATATATATACACATATAGGGTCTAGGGTTATAAAAGTCATACACCCCAAACCCTGAACCACGAGTTAGAGTGGCAATCCGATCCGCTCTTCAGGAAAAAGCCGCTGCTATCATGCCGGCACCCTTCGTCAAACAAAGGGTCGAAGGGTTTAGGGGTTAAAGAGTTTAGGGGTTTGAGGGTTTAGGGGGTTAGAGCTGAAGGGTTTAGGGTTTAAGGATTTATGTTCCGTAGCTTCATAGCGGCGATGAGACAGGATGCCTACACAGAAACACCTTCCAATATCCGAAGGATACGCGGTACACGGGCTCACCTACAGGCGTCTCATACTCTGGCTTCTTAAGGCCGTAATCATCTCCCAAATGATGCACCCCAAAGAGAACCCACTACGCAGACCTAAACACTAGCCCGGCGAAAATTACATCTAATCCTCAACCCTCAAGCTGCCAGAACCTTAAACATGTAACTATAGGGTTTAGGGTTTGGGGATTTGGGTTTGGGGTTTAGGAGTTTAGATTTTAGGGTTTAGGGTCTAGTCGCGCAGTTCGCAAGTTGAGTGATACTGGTGGTCAGGGCGAGTGGTGAGGAATGACTGTTTAGGGTTTAGGGAATCCTGTTCCCCATTCCCTCCAAACCAGCACAAACTAAACCTAGCACCCGAATCCCTAACCCCTAGGAGGCCGACCTGGCCGTCAAAAATCATTGAAATACTAACTCCAAACCCATTAAATTGATTTGCTGCCCAGGAACCTAAACTAACTTACTATAGTACGGAAACCCTACTATTTACAACCGTACATAGCCATATTATGGTAATTTAATCCCAGCTCCCTAAACCCTAAACCGTAAACCTTAAACCCTAAACCCTAAACCCAGTAAAACAAGCCCTAAGGAGACGGTTGCTTTACATATTGACTATTAGGGTTTAGGGTTTAGGGTTTAAGGTTTACGGTTTAGGGATACCCCTACATCATCCCCGTGCTTATCCCGGGATACCCGCTATATGATGATGGCCTGGGCGTCCCTAAACCCTGATATTCTAGATCCTACAAATTCTGAACCCTCAACCCGGAACCCTAAACCCTGAATCCTAAACTCTTATAAGCTCTAAACATTAATTAAACTCGATATTCTAACACGCAAGCCCTCATCCCTAAACCCTACACCCTAAACCCTATATAAACACTAAACTCTGAAACGTAAACCCTCATCCCTGAACCCTACACCCTAAACCCTATATAAACCCTAAACTCTAAACTCTAAACCGTAAACCCTCATCCCTAAACCCTACACCCTAAACCCTACACCCTAAACCCTATATAAAATCCTACACTCTAAACCGTAAACCCTCATCCCTAAACCCTACACCCTAAACTCCAAAGTCCCTAAACGTAGGTCGAGGTTAGGGTGACGCGGCTCTTTCCATGCAGAAGACAATTTTGGTGCCCAGCCCGTCTTGCTGGATCCGTCTTCTATAGCCTTAAGGGTTTGGGCGTTTAGGAATCATGGTTTAGGATTTAGGGTTTAGGTATCAGGATCTAGAGCTTACTGAACCTGCCCTGGCACGCTGCTAAAAACTGATTCTAGCAGCTTATTCGGAAGGCAAAGGAAAATTAGTTTCATGAACAACCTGGTTAGCGGGGCTCATATGATATCTCTGTATAGGTTGAGGGTTATAGTTTTTTTTTCTTTTTTTTTTTTCCGACTGAGGGCTTTCAGGGTTTAGGGTGCATAGGGTTTTGGCGTATGGGGTTTACTGCTTTCAGGGAATACGTATAACGTTTCAAGGCAAAAGGGAGGACCAAGTGGACTATTCAATGTGGCTAAACAAAGAGTGTTTGGGATAGCTTTGCAAATTCCATGTCCGACACACTCTGAAATCCTGAGCCATATATCTGGCGCGCAGGAATCCAAACAATTTACGCTAGTCCCCATATTAGGAATTCCTATGGAGAGTCTCTGAACTCATGCTTCAATGGAATTACGAGTGTCCACCTTCAGGAATTGATAGGGAGTCTTGTGAGTCAATTGCAGTTAAAGAAGACCCTAAACCCTACACCCTAAATCCTAAACCCTAAATCCTAAACCCTAAACCCTAAACCCTAAATCCTAAACCTTAAATCCGGTGGCGGGACATGTGATAGGACTCCTCTAAATTGAAATCACCTACGGGCCCAGCTCCTGGCTAACACCCATAGCGCCGATGGAGAAAATCCTGCACCACCTTCATATACCCGCGGTTATGGTTTAGGGTTTAGGGTTTAGGGTGGCCCGTTCATCTACCCCAGAGGGTCCATGTACCCAATAAATGGGTCCCTCTAAAGGGGGTATATAGGGATATATAGGGTTTAGAGTTTAGGGTCCATGTTACTTGGGTTTTGGGTAATAGTAATTATAGTACAGGTTTTGGGCAAGTATATGATTATTGGGTACTTGGACCCTTAGGGTACCCTGTACAATGTATGAGAACTACCGCGTTTTGAGGCCCTAAGTGGTGCAAGATTTCCTCCATCCTAAACCCTAGACCCTGCGCCCTCTGACATTACGTGCCTGAGTGCAATGTCCTACCTCTCTCCCGACTTCAGATACTCGGTTTAGGGTTTAGGGCTTAGGGTTTATGATTGTATCGCTGGAAAAGATCTTGAAATTGGCCGGGGCGCGGTGCTTGATTTGATGATAGTAGAAGGTCAATAACATTACATCTTAGACCACTTGCCAGGTATTGTGAAACTCCGCTCATGACCTAAGGCTACATTCAAAGGTCCCTTTAGATGGTTTATACAAGGCTCAGGATTTCATGAATGGAAAAGACTATGGAAGCTACTCCTTATAACATACTTCCTCAAAAAGAAGCCTTCATCTCATGAAAGCTTATTCTTGCTAAGGTTGAAGACCCTCTTATTGGGCATTCAGACTTTTTAAGGTTGTTTTACAACTCACATAAGGTCAACGTGCTTTAGGGCTTAGGGTTTAAGGTTTACTTTTCTGGCAGCGCTTTTAGGGTTCAGGGTGAAAACAGGCAATAGCGCCTGCGCCAACACTAGCCCATTATTCCAGGTGCTCCATCTTTTTTGGAGGGGGGTTCCAACTACAAAGCCCTAAACTCTAAACCCCAGTATGTGAGTACTTGGGCCCTGAAGGTAAGTTCCTGCCCACGACTACAAATAAGGGGTGATCTAACAAGATTCTTCTCGGCCTGTTGCGGCTTGAACTGTGGACCAGGCACAAGACGGACTTAAACCAGTGTGCGCATCCTCGTTTTTGCAGGTTTCAGGGTTTAGGGTTTGGGTTTTTCTGGCGTATCAATGGGTGTGACGCATGTACAGTTGGATTTGAATTTCGGAGTTTGATGGCACCCCAAATCCGGCACTAAGTCTAGAATTACTACACACAAACCGGCGTCCCTGGGAAACCCTACGCACTTCATGTGAGTGGCTGCTAGCAGTGTCAGAAAGGTGGAGATGCATACTCTAAATGTTTCTCATCATCATGACTCGTAGGCCCCAAGCCTCGAACCCCAAACCTTGAACCCTGAACCCTGAACCCGTAGACCCTGAACCCGGAACCCTAAGCCCTAAGCCCTACACCCCAAACCCTGAGCCCGAACCGTGGTCTTCAGACCTAGCTTCGCAGATGACAATATCGTATCCTAGACCTTCATGAGCTGCCCTAAAGCTTCATCTTTAGGGATTAGGGTTTAGGTTTAGGGTCCTGGGTCCAGGGATTCGGGTTTCCGGATTGGGCTTTGTGTTTTGTCTTGTTTGGTGGGCTTTGGGTTTCAGGATTGCGGATTAGAAGACTCTAAACAGTATACATCCCCATAACCCCCTTCAGATGTACCGAATGGTGCCATTTGAAGGACCATTCTACAATCCTCTACTTGTGCCAACCTAAAGCCTCAAACCCGCACGAAAACGAGCGTTGTGTATCAGCAGAGTCTGAACGACTGCTTCCGTCACAAGTTGGAGCTTCGAAAAAACACGGACACTAAGTTCCGAGCAACATCTGGCCCACTTGCCTAGATTCTATACTTAGCAGATTTCAATCTTGACCGTTGAGGATATATATATATATAGCATCATGGGGTCTAGATTGGCGCCACTTATCTTCCGAAAACCAGAGGGTACACCCTAAACCCCGGTCCTATATATCCTCGAACAGAATAGAATCCATCCCCATCTGAGGCCCCAACAATACCCCTGAATCTGTGAACGCTCAAAATGAGCTGGAGTCTAAACTCTTTTAAGGGGGGTTATACAGGGCATTATAAAGGCTGGCCAGTAGGGGACTATTATGGGGATCAGTAAGGGGATACTAGGAGTTTAGACTATAGCTCATATGCTTATACGAAGAAGATGCGGCAATTGCAGCAGCTCGCAGTAAGTTCCCACAAGGTTCCAAGCGAAGGCTCTACGTACGCGTGAGGGCACAATTCTGCGCGAGCCGTAATACGCAATAACACTGTGATTTCGAAGGACCAATATAGACATAGTTCATGATGCATGGGCTTGTGCATCCACACCCACCTAAACCCTAAATCCTAAACCCTTAGCCCTGAA
>CAJNIZ010005275.1:277-19215 GCA_905231905.1 Symbiodinium pilosum
TATTTATTATTAGGGGGGGGGGGACGTCGTTTATTATTAGGGGGAAGAGATTAAGGTTGGGACACTAAGCCCTCAATCATGAACCTGCAATACTGACATGGGAACACTAGACACAGTATCCTGAAGCCCCAGCCCCCCCCTCATAGACCCGAAATCCAAAACATTGCATCTCAAATCCTCAGCCCTAAGCCATACCTCTTCAACTCTGAGTTATCATACTGTTGAGCATCCCCACCATGTTTGGTCCAGAATGCCTTCATACTTCAGCTTCGCGAGAAATCTCTCGAAATGCGAGTCGGGGACACTGCGGGGAAAATCTGCCGTACCTGAACAGTTTGTGCGAAAAAGCGTTCCATCTAAACCTTGAGCCCCATTTACAGGGTCACGGCGACTTAGGGGACGAAGCCTTAATTAAGTACAACCCGAAATCGCAAACCCTATAGACCAAAACCATAACCTGGAAACAAGCGCTCAACCCTAAACCAAAAATTTTTTGGATGCCCGAGATACCTCTACGGTGGGCAATCTGCTGTTTGCTTGGGGCAGTAGGGTGTCGGCATTAGGGTTCAGTGTTTAATCCCAATACAAAAAACAGAAGGATCCTTGGGGAAGCCCTAGATGCTGGACACCTCGAGGGATGCTTGTTGTGGCTTCTGTACATTCCGGTAAGCCGAGAACAGTGCCCTTTGCACCCTAGGTACTGGACACCTGCAGCCGAAACCCTGAAAATCCGAAACCCCAACAACTAGAACCCCCAAAATCTTAGATCCAAAGTGCCGCGAGATTTGGCACCTAGTTAGGCCAAGTACTTCAGTAGTCCTTGGCACAATGCTTACCATAAACTAGGTAGGGAAAACACAAGTTCTAACGTTCTCATATCCTACGCCCTTATAATCCTTATTGCGTAAACGTTACACCGTAGGACTTCATGACTTTAAGAGCTACTGTCAGTATTAGGCTTATGAGCAGACCCTTAACAGTGAACATAGGCGAACCTTTTATAGTTTAGTATAGGCCTTGATGTAGTCCCTACTAAGGAACCCATGTCCATTAAATTGTGTAGGAAATGTTGACTATACCTCATATGGGTTGTTCCCAAGATTAGGGGCTCCTTTGGGTTCTATTTTAGAGTACGGCACCTAATATTAAGGGGTACAAAAATGGGATCCTAATTTTGTGAACTACCCTAAACCCTATATACTCCTACAAAACAAATATATTTCCCTTTCATGGTACCATTGCAAACTACTCCTAGGGGCCCTAAATCCTCTAAGCCTTAGAGGCTTGGAGGTGCTGCGCGGCGACGGCTTCGCTCTTCAAGCTGCTGACTCTGTAAGGGTTTTTGGGGTTTAGGGTTTAGGGTATAGGGTTTAGGATCTAGGGGAAATGGGGTTTAGGGTTTAGGGGGCGGAGGGTCTAGTGGTTTTGGGGTTTAGGGTTTAGGGTATGGGGAAAAAGGTCTAGAGGTTTAGGGTTTAGGGTTTGGGGGTTTAGGGTCTAGGGGTTTTGGGGTTTTGGGGTTTAGGGTTTGTGGGTTTAGGGTCTAAGCTAGGAGTTTAAGATTTTAAGGTTTCGGGGTTGCTTAGGGGTTTGTCGGGGTAGGGGCTATGGGCACCGTGCGACCTGAAGTGGGGGTTTAGAAGGTCTATATATAGAGGTTCTGTGAGGCTCATTTAGGGCTTAAAGTGTCCCTGAAGTAGATAGAATACGGCTTTTCGTATATTATATTCTAACAATACACATCATATTCTATCTACCTAAGGGCGGCGCTACAGGCTTTCCCAACAGTTCCCCTGAAGCACGGGTAAGGCTGAGCTCTGCGACAGCTTTGACCAGCTGAGCCTTGCACAGAATTTCATGAACTAAGCCCTAAACCCTAAACCTGTGGGGGTTTGGGGTTCAGGGTTTGCCACAAATTGACGGGTGCTTGTTTGTGGGAGGGGAGCCCCCATAACAAGGATTGTAGTTTGGGGGAATGCCTGCCGCACCCTCATTTTTGGAACCCCAGGTAAGTCTTGACCAAAAACGACCCAGAACTTTTTCCATCTTCGGGACCTTTCCAACGCTCGAAAGTTGAAAAGAACCCAGGTAGAGGAAAAATGCAGTTTTCACCAAGTAACACCCGGGAGTCCCTTGTAGCTGCCATTGTAGATAGTTTCGGTAACATACCTACCTAGCCACTAAATCCAAAATCCATCTATACCCTAAAGCTTAAACCTTAACCCTTGTAAAGCAACAGCCTGCTTGAAGGTTTACAGGACTTAGTAACTGCTTGAAGCTTGTACCACAGAGCACTTTCAGAGGAACACCACACCACGAGGTGTAACCGCCTAAACCCTAAACCCCACACCTTAAGCCCTAAATCCTAAATCCTAAACGCTAAATCCTAAACCTTAAATCCCAAACCCTAGACCCCTAACCCTGTAGTGTAATCCCTGAATGATACGGGGATTTTGGTAACCCCAACCCCCCAAATAAGGACCTCATAACTATCATATGATAGTCATACGGCGGCTGTTAAACCCTAAGCCCTAAATCCTAGACCCTTACTCCAGTAGTGTAGCCCCTGAAAGCTCCCCGAGACTTAGCTTGGACCTTAGACCCTTAGCCCCTTGATATTCCCTTAAACTCCTATTATAAGTACCTAAGGGTTAACCCTTAGTAGGTTGGGGTTACCAAAATCCTAAACCCTATATAACCCCTATATAGGGGCTACCAAAAGCCTTTCATCTCAACCCTAAACTCCTAAACCCTAAACCCTAAACCCTAAACCCCTAAACCCTAAACCCTATTTATTTACTGAAAGGAACCGAGCCTGGATTTCCTCGTCCCAGTTGGCGGCGCTGAAGGAAAGTTCAGGTTCGAGCCCTGGTGAAGTGGTTTCGTGGCTTAGGTTTGGGGTTTTGGGTTTAGGGGTTTAGGGTTTAGGGGTTTAGGGTTCAGGGTTTAGGGTTTAGGGTTTAGGGGACTTGGAAGCATCCGTTGGGGTTTTAGGGCCTTTAGTGTTTAGGGTTTAGGATTGAGGATTTAGGGTTTTGAGCTTAGGGTTAAGGATCTAGGGCTTGGGGTCAAGGATTTAGGATCTAAGATGTAGGCGTCAAGGTTCCCTCAGGGGTCGAGAGCTTACTGTTTGCGAAGCTAACGTCGGGTTGCCTTGAAGGTTTAGGGTTTCCGATACTTAGGGTTCCTTTAACAGATATAGCTTTTCTGTGATAAGGATACGGGGGAGTATGTAGGGAAACGGGATTTGGACTTGGTGCTTAGGAGTTTCTAGAAATTAGGTGTCATTTTGGGGGTCCCAACAGTGAGGGCTACATGAGATCGGGGTCTATGTTAGGAGTTCCTAGAAGTTAGATGTGCCAACAGTAAGGGCTATATTATGTTGGGGTCTACGTTTAGGTCCCTCTATGCGTGGAAACTACCGAACCTCAGGACAAATCCGAAACCCTCAACCGGCCTGTGGGTTTACGGCTTATAGGGCTTAGGCTTTAGGACTCCCCGCTGAGGCCGTGAGGGCTTAAGGTTCAGGGCTTAGGGACAGCCTGAGGGCCTACAGAGTTTAAGGGTTGCAGGGTGCTGTAGGGTTGACATTTAGGATTTGGGGTTTGCGGTCTAGGGTTTGGATTATGGGGCCCTAAGCCCGAAACCCCAACAGGGTGGCCTGTTGTGAAGGCGGGGGCACAGTTAGTTGCGCCACGGGAGTTCTCACGGCCATTTCTCAGAAAAAGTGTGTTGGTGCGGCATTACGTTCAAAAAACGGTTTGGGGCCAAGAGCTTGAAGCTTTTGCGTTGGTTTTTTGTTGGTGCGCCTGCCGAGGGTGATGTCAATGACTTGCTGGTACCGCAAGATATATGGTGGGTTGCCAAATGTACGGTCGTACGGTCCGTTTATGGGCTGGTTTAAAGCTGCCCCTAAGTTTCGGCATTTTAAACAGGGACCGAAATTTCGATCACAGCTCATATGAGTCTTGCCTTGTGTGGAGCATTGTCGGATTGAGACTGTCACACGCTTGTTTTTCTTCGGGGGGGAGGGGGGGGCGAATGGTCTGGTGATTATGTTAGGATTTGGTTTAGGGTTTAGGGTTTAGGTAGGAACGCTCCCACCCCCTTGAGGACAGATATCCCTGGTTCCTTAATTGTAAAAAGTGGCATTTTGTTGGGGCGTGTTCATTAACAGGGGGTGGTGGTTTGGTATTCGGGGATGGGACTAGGCAGCTCTATTTTTTTGAGAAAAAACCCTATAAACCCTAGAGCCTAGAGATGAGCAACCCAAACCTGGTTTAGGGGTTCGGGTTTAGGGTTTAATGAGCAGCCCGAACCTGGTTTAGGGTTTAGGGCTTGGGGTTAGGGCAGATGCAATGGCCGTTGTACTTATTCCTGGGGTGGGGTTCTACAAATCCTCAACGACCCTAAGTATTGGATACCTTGAAACTTAGGGGCACGTATTTTGGTAGCAAGGTGTGTGGTACCAACAGTAGGGCAGTATCAACACCCCCAGCTGATGCGCAGCTCCTAACAGTGGGATCGTTATCAAGACTACTATGATCCTATCTTGGCGTTTAATTTCTAGACCGATCGCTAGTCTTGTTTGTTTTTTCCTCTACATGTCTTCCATGCTCTTCTTCCTTTGAGAGATGACGGTAGCACAGCTCGGAGCATTTAGTTTAATGAGTCAAAAGCGGACTATGCTGTTGAGAACTATCCAGATGGCCCTGGATTTCCCAATCCGTCAATCCTCAGGGCCACCGTTTAGTCAAACCCTGAACCCTACAAACCCTATAGACGCTGTGAACCCTAACCCTAAACCCTACACCTCAAACCGCAACAATATATATTCCTGGTTAACATTAGTAAAGGCCAGAAACATATGATGGCTCGCAGGCATGTCGCAGAAGCCGGCACTCCCGAAGCTTGCTGCATTATGCTAGGATTTGGGGTTTAGGGGGAAACGCATGGAAAGTTAAACGGAAACTGGGGGTATGCAGGATTTGGCGTTACGTTCCCTAGCCTCAAGTCTAAACCCCTAAACCCTGAACCCTGCAGTCCATTCCCCATGTAAGCCCCTTATACGTCTCTGCGGTGACTCCTGTGTATATATGTGTATATGTAGAGTCTCCCTTTAAAGGGCCCGACTTTAGGCTGTAAGCACGAAACCCCCCACCCGAAACCCTACGCGCCTTAAACCCTAAACCCTAACCGCCCTACCCCCTAAACTCTAGCCGCAAACCCCTCAAGACCCCAACCCCATAGCCCCTCAAAACCTTATCCTAACCTCCAGCAAGGAACCTGATGCTGGACGATGCAATTAAGATGCAGGACCAGCTGATCGCCGGGTATTCCAACCCCGACTTCCAGGCGGTTGACAGGTTTAGGGTTTAGGGTTTAGGATTGGGGTTTAGGGTTTAGGATTGGGGGTTTAGGATTCAGGGTTCAGGGGTTGGGGTTTACGATTTAGGATTTATGATTTAGGGTTTGGGTTTCAGGGTTAGGGTTGAGGATTCAGCATTGCAAGTCCAAACAAGTGCAAGGCCCCTTCTATTCCATATGTCTGGTATCACCCCACCCTCCCAGAATCCCTGTTCATTTGACATCTTTACCTGCTTTCTTCCTTCACTCGCCACCTGCCCATGTCCTCTCTGTCCCAAGACCCCAAACCCCAAACTGTCTGCTTCTAATGTTGAACGCTCGTTTGTACCTCGGAAGATTGACAGGAAAAGTGCAGGTAGGTGTCATTATAAGAATAAGTGCAATCCTCAAGCCTAAATCCTACAAAGTAAGCTCGACAGACAGCCCCATTAAGAATTAGATATACAAGGTAGAGAGGTTTTAGGATTTGGGCTTCAGGGTTAGGGTTGACAAGAGGAAGGTACCACAGGGATATAGGTAAGGTTAAGTTTTTTGAGGCTTGAGGGCCGCGTATTTTTGGTTGGTTCAGGGTTTGGGGATTCGTAAGGTAGTCCCCAAAAACGAGATGTTCCAAAACTTGGGGGCGGGGCGGGCCCTTTGAAGGGTCAGGCGACATGCAAGGTCAATTTGGATTGCAACTACTAACCTAACCATAATCCGACTTATGCTCAGGGGAACCTACATAAGCCCAGTTGAGGGTGTCCCTACTTATGCGTAGTTACCAAGTCCAAGTCCCATGAACCTTCAAGTAAAGTTTTTGGAGTGTGTGTTAGGGGGAGCTCCGTTTCCAGATCCCCGATTACAAGAAGTGGCTCTATCATTACTAGTAGTGTTAGTGTCACTAAGCCCCAGACCCCCAAACCCTGAACCTTAGCCGGGTGATCCTTTGGCTTTGTGTCATCCTCACGCCCCTAAAACCCTAAAACTCTACAGTAGATGATCACCCTATAGGGTTTAGGTTTGGGGGTTTAGGGTTTATGGTTTTGAGGGTTTAGGGTTTAGGGTTTGGGGGTTTAGGGGTTTAGGGTTTGGGGGTTTAGGGTTTAGGGTTTTTAGGGATGATCACCTAGAGGAGGTAGCCCATTTGGGCCCACCTCTCACGCCCAAGCTCTACCCCAAAATATGTACATATATATATATATATAGATACACACACATGTATATATATATATGTGTGTGTGTGTGTGTCTTTGCATATGAATATAAATATATAAATATATATATACATATACAATGGAGAAGCTTTATGATGGGGTGCGGTGCGGCTAGTCACTAGGGGAGGGGGATTACGAAGGTTGAGTTGCATACTAGACCCAAAACCCCTAAACCTTAAGCCCCCCAATAAACTTGAGGATTACGAAGGTTGAGTGGCATACTAGACCCAAAACCCTTAAACCTTAAAGCGAGAAACAATTGGGGATTACGAAGGTTGAGTTGCATACCAGACCCATAACCCTCAAACCTTAAACCCCAAAAAACTTGGATTACGAAGGTTGAGTTGCGTACTAGACCCAAAAACCCTAAACCTTAAACCCCAAAAAACTTGGCGATTATCAAGGTTGAGTTGCATACTAGACCCATAACCGCTCAACCCTAAACCCCCAAAACACTTGGGGGATTACGAAGGTTGAGTTGCATACTAGACGCAAAACCCGCAAACCTAAAGCCCCCCAAAAAATTGGGGATCACGAAGGTTGAGTTGCATACTAGACCCATAACCCTAAACCTTAAGACCCCCAATAAACTTGAGGATTACGAAGGTTGAGTTGCATACTAGACCCAAAACCCCTAAACCTTAAAGCGAGGAAAACTTGGGGATTACGAAGGTTGAGCTGCATACTATAGACCCATAACCCTCAAACCTTAAACCCCAAAAGACTTTGGGATTGCGAAGGTTGAGTTGCATCGTCTATGGGGAGCAGCTGGCAAGAATGAACTACAGCAGGCCTGGTGTTGTTTTCGCATGCGCGAGAGTGTGCCAGCTCTGGCCACCCATGTGATTCGGGTTTAGGGGTTTAAGGTTTAGGGGTTTAGGGTTTATGGGTTGAGGGGTTTAGGGTTTAGGGGTTTAGGGTTGAGGGGTTTAGGGTTTAGGGTCAGGGGGACTTAGCAAGTAGGTTAATAACCTCTAAAACCTATATAGTAACCCTGGTTATCCCCCCTATTAACCTACTTGCTAGGTCCCCGTGACCCACCAAGTAGGGCAACGTTTCAGATTGAGGGGTTTGAATATCAGGGGGGGTGTGGAGGATGGAAGATTGTACCAACTCTGTCCGCAAAAAGCCTCAAACACGAAGTTTCGTGAATGTTTGCACACTTGTTTCAGCTCTATGCATGCCCGGCTGGCTGAAGCTTCGACCATCCAACGCAGAAACCTCAATAAGTACCAAAACAATCTGAACGTGTGAGCATGCTCCTGAGACTCCGACAGGCAGCATGGTCGTCTCAGGTTATTATCCTCAACCCCCCCCTTCCCTGGCACCCTCACTACCTGATGTGATGCCCGGAGCAGCGTGACTCGTCTTTCGCTTGACATTCGTACTGTTGCGAGCCTAAGCCGCGACAGCGACGATCGACGACGACAACTGCCGCGCGCGTTGCTGCCAATAGGGTCGCGATAACCATTACTTGTACCACAACAGCTACTGCTGCCAGTGCTCCTGCCGATCATCTTGTTCCTGTCTCTACTATTTTCAGTTGTGATGTGGGTACTTTTTTGGGGGGTCCCCATAATAAGGATAGTAGTAGATTGGAGTCTATATTTTGGGTACTGCCCCCACCCAGTAACAGTTGGATAATGAATATATTATGGTTACATATAGCCCTTAATAGGACCCCTAATATAGACTGTTACTGGGTGGGGGCAGTACCCAATCTATATTGGGGTCCCCCTATTTCTGGAAACCACCATGTGACTGGCTAGGTCAAGGCTCGTCAGGAAGCTTGTGCTCAGGCCGGGGGACGGGAGTTCTGCCTTGTAACACAGCAGCCTAAATAGTACTGTGGTCGCAGATTCCTTGCACTTCTATAGCTTGTATACTTAGTATATAGGGTACCTCAAATAGGTTCAAACTTTCATTGGTAATTGTGAACGCTATCGCGCACCCGCCTCGGCTGTTGCGGAGGACACAAATTGCTTGCAGACTATACTTGGGATGGGCGGGGGGGAGGGTGGCGGGGGAGAAATCCAAAAAATGTTCAAGCCTTGGAAGTTTGTTTGGTGGGGCTTGACAGGGCCGCCCACGACGGGAGGGTGGGGGGTCGCCACGGGTTGAGGGGATCTGCAAAGGGGGGGGGTAAGGGGGTACCAAACGCCCTGAGGCCAAACCAGCCTCGGCGAAGAATTCAGGTTTACCTACATTACATAATACCTTAAGGGTCCAAGTACCTACTATGCATATACTTACCCAAAACCTGTACTATGTTTACTATTACCCAAAACCCAAGTCTAATTATTGGTGCTTGGACCCTTTGGGATACTTGTAAGCCCCTATAGACCCAGCTTCCATGTTATGTTCGATGCTATTTTCTTTGTCATTTGGCTGTAATAAGAGGAGTAATACACCGGTGGCTTCAATGGAACATTGGGGAGTAGGATGGACTAGGAAGCATTTAGCCTAAACAATTGAATATTCTGGGTAGGTTCTGACCGTAAGGAAGTTAAATGCCAACATTGCAATGTTTCCTGAGGTTCCTACAGCCCCTATACATTCCGCAACTAGCCCTAACCCTATACCCTAAACCCTAAACCAAAACCCTAGTTACATGACCCCTAAAATGGCCAAACAGGTGCAATTCCCAATTCTGCGGCGCTTCGGCTTTGAGCCATCCCGGCGTGGCGTTGCGCAAAGTGTGGCAGCCTTCAGGGAGCACAACTCCCATCCGGAGGCCTGAGGGAATACAGAAAGTCATGAGAAACTCGGACATTGTATTGTGGTGATGGTTCTGGTGGTGCTGGTTCTGGTGCTGGTGGTGCTGGTGCTGGTGCTGGTGGCGGCGGCGGCGGTGGTCGTGGTCCTGGTCGTGGTCTTGGTTGTATTGTAGTGGCGTAGTAATGAGGTTCATGTAGGGACACTGTTTGTAAGTATTAAGCCCTGTACATTAGACAGCCGCCACGTAGATCGCCATTCTCCAGATGTCGCGCAAGGTGGCAGCACGAAATTCGAAGATGAACTTCCTGGTCCACCCTCCGATTCAAGACGCAGACTTTGTCCAGAGCATGCAGCGGCAAGGTAGCGACAGGTGGGGCGCTTAGGCGCTGCATGTCTTTCAGGTCCCCAAGGAGCGGTCACCATGTAGGCCATAGTCTAAACTCTTCAAAGGGGGTTATGTAGGGGAGTATCATAGGGGCTATTAAGGGGGATGCCAGGAGTTTAGACTATGGTTCATGTATCAAGCAGACCATGATGCAGATAAAAGCAGTGAAAAAAACGACGTCAACTTTCCAGCCCTTTACCCCAAACCCTGCTACCAAGACATCGCCGACATTAACGTAATCCCAAACCCTACATCTCCTCTACATAACCCCATGGTTCCTTCAACTTTTCCGTGGGTGCTCATTAAGCTGGTCACTATCCTATCCTTAATGGCACCCGTATGATATAATTGCCGTGCAATCTCCATGTATATCCCACCCCCACTTTGAGAAACCCCGTGTTCGCCACTTTAACCCTAAGCCCTTATATGTGGCGCACTGAGGATGAAGACTTCTGCCAAAGCACCTTCCTATGCTGCCCTACGTTTGCCGTGTCTGGGTTGCTAGTAAGGAGCTGGGGTTTGGATTAGGGTTTAGGGATTGAGATTTGGAGGGTTTAGAGTGTAGGTTTCAGGTCAAGTTACCATGATGGTTTTCCTTTAAAGAAGTTATAGGTCTTGCGACTCATTTAGGGTTAGATTAATTAGCATGTTTTGGACACATAGGTAAGAAGCAGGCTTTCTTTGATATGGCAATTTAGCTTAAGTTGTTTAGGGTTTTGGGGTCAGCTCAGGTGTCTGTACTGTGATGATGCGGAGTTGGTGGCATTGGTCCGGAAAGGCGCCTGTGCCATTCTGACCTGTAGTTAGCAAGGAAGGAAAGGATGGTCCCTGCTAGTAGTTTATATATAGTCCCCTAAAGCCCAAACCCTAATCCTAAACCCCAAATCAACCACAACCGGACTAGTTTCTCCATATTCTTTCCATTCCTTCATACCCTGCTAACCAGATAAGCATGTGGCGGTTTCAAGAATTGCCGGCACCTTTCTGGGGTTCTGTAGCAGGGATGATACTGGGGGACCCTGCTTTGTGAAATTCCCATCTTGCTTAACGCTGAACCTGCTTTATAAGCTTAATCCCTAAACCCAGGACCCAAACCCTGAACCCTAAACCATAAACCCGAGGCGCCTCAGAACAACTACGAGCCGCTGTTGAGCACGGGCTGTCGAATCCCAACACCATCATTCCAGATAAGCCGCACGGTCGCAGGTTTATTTAGGGTCTTTTTGGGTTGAGGGTTTAGGATTTAGGGGGTATTCTCCTAGTCGAAAATCAATCGGAAGAGCAACTGGAAAGGGAATGGAAACTGGGATTGTTTATGCATTTATCGGGACACGGGCTTCCCAAAACTGGGGGTAGGATTGTGGGGTCCAGTCATAAGGACGAGTATTATTAGTTCTATACTGGGGTCCTCCTTTTCGGGGCAACTGCTATCCAAGCCTGAATAGCATGGGCCCCAAGAAGCTTCCTTGCAAAGAACAGATGTAAGGGGACTGTTTGGGGTCCGTGTTACCTTGGGGCAACTACTACACTTATATTCCTACACAAGCTCCCTAGCCTATATAGCAGCAATGTTCCCTATACGTACTTCCCGAAAGGGCATTTCGGAGAGGTTGCCATGTTGACTTCGTGAAAGTGAGCCGCTTGCACGTTGGTCCTAAAGCCATAAGCACCTCACCCCTAAACCCTAACCCTAAACCCTTTCCTCAGGTTGGGCTTCCTCTGCGAAGCACGCACACGGTTTCTCGGTGGGACGTCTCTACAATTTTAGCCCTTAGAACGAAGCTTGCACAACTCTAGCCCCTAAGGATGGCTGCGTAAGATTGGGGACCCACAGCGGGGTAATGCGGATCCGTAGGGTTGGGGATTAGGGCTCTTTCGGTGGGACCTTTGTATGACTTAAGCCCTTCAACCCTGTTGTAGATCCTCTCTTCACATTGTGGGAGCGAAGGGTTTGATTTACAGCACAAGGTTAAAGAGCAACAGAGGTTTTATTTCATAGAGGAGAAGACGGCCCTCATGGCAGCTATTGAAGATGGACATGAGGAGGCCGGGGTTGCCAAAGGGTTTAGGGTTTATAGTCACCCTTAAGTAGATAGAATATGGCTTTGGGTATATTATAGTAAGATCCCCATATATCCCAAATTCTTTTAGGGGGGACGATAGGGTGGGCCCACTATTATTCTTTCTGCGATTCTTGCCGTTTGTATCTCGTTTCTCAGATGATTACGAATACTATGACCAGTACAATCAGGCTACTAGTGCAGACTGTATTGCGCTGACAACTGTTGGTACCTTCATTCATAGTATGACTCTTGTGTGGAGCTATTTGTGTCTTAAGGTCTCGTGATTTTGCAGCAAACCATCAGGTCTTTGAGCTACTGCTTGGCTTCCGTCAGCTGCTAGATGTCAACGTTGTTTGCCGAGAATGGTCGTTGTCAGCTGCTTACAAGCTGCACCTTGCCTTTGGTTAGCCAGGTTAGGGTTAAGGGTTTACAAGCTGCACCTTAGCCTTGGCTAGCCAGGTTTAGTTTTGAGAGTTTACAAGCTGCACCTTTACCTTTGGTTAGCCAGGCCCAGGGTTTAGGGCTTACAAGCTGCACCTTACCTTCGGCTAACTGTTTTAGCGTTTACAAGCTGCAGCTTTGCTTTGATTAGCCCTGCTTAGGGCTTGTGGTTTACAAGCTGCACCTTTACCTTGAGTTAGCCAGGTTTACGGTTTAGGGTTTACAGGCTGCACCTTACCTTGGGTTAGCCAGGTTTACGCTTTAGGGTTTACGAGCTGCGCCTTTACCTTTGGTTAGCCAGGCTTAGGGTTAAGGATTTACAAGCTGCATCTTACATTTGGTTAGTCAGGTTTAGGGTTTAGGGTTGACAAGCTGTGCCTTACCTTTGGTTAGCATTGGATGAAGAAACGGATCCTTACGGTAGTCCCGAAATCTTTAGTCCCAATATTGTTGTAGTTTCCCTAAACCCTAAATCCAAGCCAGAAACCCTAAACATTCTTTTGTGTCCTGAGTCATCCTCAGTCCTTAGGTACACTGCCTTAGATGTCGGCCGCTACTGCGTGCGTGCAGGGCATCCCAAGTGTGCGAAGCAGATGGTGAAGCAACCTACCGGTGCTTAAGGAGAGTGGGGGAGTAAATCTGGGTTTAGGGTTTAGAGTTTAGGGTTTAGGGGTTTTAGGGTTTAAGGGTGTGAGGGTTTTAGCGTTTAGCGTTTTAGGGTTTAGGGGTATATAGGGATTACTCTAGGCATCCACTCCCTCACTCTTCCTCAAAAGCACAAGTAAGGCAATTGCTTGCACAAGGGGCAAAGTCCGCGGAAGAACTTCCAGCGCCACCCTACCGCCAGAACCCATTTGTCAAGTGGAAGGACTACTTCCCCGAGGCCAACATCGACAAAATCGGTGCGGAATACGCAACGGATGAAGGAGACCTATCTGTACAGCGGGTAGATGTTTTATTTTAAGACCCAACATAAAAGAACAGGTATTTGCGATTACTGTATTCTGGGCTCTATATTTGGGTCCGCCAGTTTATGCAAACGACTAAATGGAAAAAGCAGGATCTTGTTTGAGTTTCTTTTAATACTCGAATTCTTGCATGCCCTTTATATACTGTATACCAGAATTCGCAAGGTCTGAGATACTGAGGGCCATGCAGGATTTTCAGTATGCACCATATCCTGGAAAAGCACTAAGTCAAAAGGACAGGGGAACCACAAAACAGGGAACCCCAACCATATAGTAGGAATGCAATGCAGTTGCATAGACTCCTGCAGCATATTCCTATTATACTCCTACTGCATTATTGGGCCACCCTGTCTGTGGGTTCCCATCTAACCCTTAACCACCCTTCTCCCTCAACCTTAAAATCCTAAACCCCAAACCTTAAACCCTAAACTCCAAACCTTGAACCCCAAACTCCAAACCTTAAACCCTAAATTCTAAGCCTTAAACCCTAAACTCCAAACCTTAAACTCCAAACCTTATAGAACCTTCAAGTCGTTTTGCAAGTCTTGGATGCCTAAGGAGACGAGAGGCATCGGGAAGCCGGGCCGCACCCCTCCAACCAGAGCAGACGAGAGCCATCGCCCGTGCGCTGCTGGGTTGCTGTTATTTAGGGCTTAGGGTTTAGGGTTTAGAGTTCCCGTACTACCCCCCTTCCCCCTACACCTTCACTACCTCCCCCCCCCCCACAGGCTCCCCCTTAAAACGCATCTTATGAATAATTACCCGTAAATCGTTTTGATTAAGGGATTCAGGGAGGAAGCTAGGGGGTAGTATAGATGGGGGCAGTAGGGAAACCATGATGTTAGGCAACTTACATCAAATGATATGGATATATGGTTGTTTCCTGAAGTTAGGGATACTTTTCTGGGGTCCCTATGATAAGGATTCCAGTACATCGGGGATCCCTATATCGAGGTACCCTAATTTTTGAAACCATTAGAGATATATATATATATACATATTGGCACTAGTATACTGTTCAGGGTTGTTGGTGTAGAGTGTTCTCTGGGTTGCTGTCAAGGAACTTAGTTTGAGCTACCATAGTATGGATATACATTGAACAGTTTGATACTTGGGCTTGTTTGTGATGGTGAGACCTGTCATGACAGTCCTTGGTAGCTTTCCAGGCTATTCCCATGTGCCTCCAGCCAGCTCAGCGAGTTTTACCTGGAGCTTTCCAGATCTTGTTGGCGAAGAGGATGCGGAATTCTCCGCAGCCATCGCTTCGATCAAGGGGCATCTTAGCAGCCAGGACTTTGGGGAAACGTAAGGCGTATGTACATTTGGGCCTACTATAAGGGCAGGACCCACCTTAGAGTTTCTCGCAGCAAGCCCTACACATTTCCTAGGAAAGGCCGCTCAGAACCCCTAGAATCCTCACTTTAGAGAAGCCCCTCCACCTAGCAGCAACCTTTAACCCTAAAGCCTATAAACCCTAAACCCGGGCTCAACGAGGACTCTGCAGAGCCAGAGGGACGGCAGCGACTTCTTCGTCAGCTTTTTCTGGAATGGCACCCTGATAAGCGCATTGGCGAAGCAGCGCTGGCAACCAAAGTATTCCAATGGCTGCAGTCTGTGAAGGAGCGGGCTACTTAAGGTTCAAGGTGCTACCTGGGGAGCAAGACTGCGTACCTTTCAAGAACCTGATGCGCGCAGAAGACCGACTCACATCAACAGCAGCAACCACTGGAAAAAAAAGAACAGTGAGGCTCCTCTGCTCACAGCATCGTGCCTATCGGAGGCCAGGAAGTTGCGCATGGCACCAAGTATGAAGGGGAATGGGCCAAGTCAAGCAATGGTGAGCATCCCCTGCGAAACTCGCGGCCCCAAGATTTCCCGGGATGCTACGGGAGCTTGCGGCATCCTGTGGCAGAACCGATGCGGCCAGCAGGCTGGCCACTTGTGCTGGGAACAGGCCGATTGAAAAGGCGCTGAGAGCAAGCTGCAGGTAGGATGTTGTCAGAACTGAATGTGTGCAGTTGCTCAGCTGTGTGCAGGCTTCTGATGGCTGCGTGCCAAGGTCGTTTGTGCGACCTGCATCGGGTGTGGAATGGGTCCGCTGGACAAGATCAAGTTTCCATTTGTCCGCGCCCTAGCTCTCACGATTGGAGTTGTATTTTATTTGGGGCTACCAGACTCCTGTGTCCTCCTTTCGGGTATACAATTTGATAGCAAGGACGTATGAACCTCCCCCACGTGAGTCCTGTTGTCGCCCACCACGCCGTTGGAAGGACAACCACTCTGATGCTTATGGTTTTGGGACTCCTACAGTCAGTGTGAAGAGAATAATTACTCCTGCAACTGTTACAACAACAAATACCACCACCACCACCACCCACCACTAGCCATAGCAGCAGCAGCAGGAGGAGGAGGCGCCGACAGCGGCGTCGCCGTCGCAGCGCAGCAGCAGCAGCGGCGGCGGCGGCGGCGGCGGCGGCGGCGGCGGCGGCGGCAGCGGCAGCAGCAGCAGCAGCAGAGCGGCCTCATTCCGCCTGCTTCTATATCAATATTGGTTTGATTGTTCCCAGAATCCTAAGGCCCTAAGGCCCTAAGGGTGAAGGTCAGTCTAATTCGTTTTTCATTTTAACCAAAACCCTGAGCTCTAGACCCTTAACCGCAGGTTGTCATCGACGAAGCCGCGCAGGTCATTGAGCCGGCAGCACAGCCTGAGTAGATCGAGTGGTATAGCGCTGGGGCTTGGACAGTTGCTGGCTCCCACTCTTTCGTTGCATAGCCCCCCTTAAGTAGATAGAATATAGGGGTTACATATATATATATATAAATATGTTTGGGGGTTATAATGGGATAATGGAAAAGACAATGGAAACTACTATTTAGGGTTCAGGGTTCAGAGGTTTATACTGCCCCTTAAGTAGATAGAATATGGCTTTGGGTATATTATACTAAGATCCCCATGTACCCCATATTCTATCTACTTAAGGGGGACTATACCCGAAAAAGCTTCACGAAGTACATGAAACATGTTTTCCTAAGTTCTGCTCCTGAGATTTCTTCCTTCTTTCCTTCCTGGGGCTCGATATTAGCTGCTTGTACGCGAAGGAGACCCCCAATCTGAGTGCCCGGCGAAACATGGGGATGCTGGGATTCTTGTGGACTAAACAGAAAGGGATTGCCCCTATTCCCTAAACCATGATACTTTGAGTATACCTTCTGAGCTTCAAGCTCAAAACCTAAAGCCTCAGGACCCCTATGGTAGTTTCCTAAACTTGGGGACCCCAATATGAACCCCATTATACTATAGTCCTTATTATAGGGACCCCCGAAAAAGGTACCCCTAAGTTTGGGAAACCCCCCATTTTGGGAACAAAGATAGGGCTCCCAAAGATCCATCATTTGTGTTTGGAGGCTCTCGGGGTGGCTAGAAGTGCGGCTTCAAATTGAGTTTAGGGTTTAGGGGTTTAGGGTTTAGTGCTTGGGGGTTTAGGGTTTAGGGTTCCCGAAGCAAGGTAATTACTTGCTTATCCTGTTTAAACCTAGCGTTTTGCAAGTCCACGACCTTCAGTGCTGAACCCTGAGCCCTAAACAGGTCAGTAGTATATTATTTGGGGATATTACGGTACCCAGTATAGAGTAAGATTATATCTTCCTTTTGGGGTATAGTATCTTATATAAGGAATATAATCTTACTAGGTTCAACCACCAAAGAAACACTACTCAGGTAGGTGTAGGAGCTGCATGCAAAGCTGCTTTTCAACAGGTTTGGCTCTCATCCAGGGTCGCGGCGACCTAACCCCAAAAGGGTAGGCGGTTTAGTGTTTAGGGAGTTTAAGGTTTAGGGATATGGCTTTACCCTGAGAGAAGAGGCAGGCGAAACTGTTTTGTTTTGAGAGGCAGGTTTGCAAATAGCTCTGGAAGGGCCATGTGGGAGTTTCTCAAAACAAACCCCCATATAGAATTCGCAATGGGACCTCCAGAATCCCTCGGAACTCACCCTACATCCCTAGGGTCCCAAAGGACCCCCGCATTTTGAGAAACCCCCATGTAGTGGCCTACAAAGTCGCCCTGGCGGGATGGCGTTGAGCCTGGGAAACCGTTTGCCTTCATTGCAACCGCTCCTGGGATTCAAGCATGAGGGTATAGGGTGTAGGGTCTGGGGGTTTAGGGTCTAGGGTTCTAGAGTTTAGGGTTTAGGGTCTAGGGTTCAGAGTTTAGAGTTTAGGGTCTAGGGGTTTATTTCAGGATTGTACCCTAAGCCCTAAACTGTGTGGGTTTTTACCATCTTTTCAAGAAGGCTAGGGACCACATTGGTTCATATAAGGACTATATTGAGCGTCTAGGGTTTGGGGTACGTTGGTTCATATAAGGGCTATACTGGGAACTTTTTCGGGGTACGACTTCAGGGGTACAACCCAGGAATCTTTGAGACAGGGAATCCATTTGGAGGTTTCCCAAAACTAGAGGTTACAGAACGGTAGTTTTATAGGGATATGGAGGGTTTAGGATGTAGGGTGTAGGTGTACGGATGTCCTCGTGTAGAAGTGACCTTGGGGAGTACATTTCCCAGCCCTAAACCCTAAACTCCAAATCCCAAACAAAAAGGGAACCTCTTCTCGTGCCATATTGGGGGAACCTTAACCATAAACCCTGAACCCTAAACAAGGTATTTTAGACACGCGCATCGCACACTGCAAGCACGATGCGCGTGTCTAAAAAAAGGTATTTTGAACAACTGCCGTTTGCAGGTTTCCCAAACTTGGGTTACGTACAGGTTCTTGGGAACATCATTCGGATTCCGGGAGTGAGCCTGAAAGGTTTAGGGTTTTGGGGTTTTGAATTCCGTGCTTCAAAAAGGATTTAGGGTTAGGTTTCCAAACAATGTGGGCCTTTTTTGGGGATTCCTATAGTGCGGATTCTGGAATTTGCGGCTGTAAAAGGGTGGATGCCCGCTTTTTGGCAATACCCACTTAGCTTGCAGCTGCGGAGCACCATTTTGGTTTATTACAGTGGCAGAGTAACACCCTCCCCCCAATGTTAAGCCCCCCCGCCTCCCCTAATATTAGGGACTCCCATGAAATGGTATATTTAAACATTTTGGGAGTATTTAATATTGTGGGCCCTAAGCCTGAAACTTAAACTCCAAATGTAATCCTTGCTCTTGATTTCCCCGCCCCCCTCCCTATTAATAACAACTCAAGGCCCATTATTCTAAAAAACTTTAAGTCCCCGACCGTTTCTGCGGGACGCTTTGCGAGCCTTTTCGGGCCACTCCCAGACTGTTTCCTGCTGGTTTTGTTCTATTATTCTAGGGTGTTTTCTACTGTTTTCTATAAATGCAGGGAGACCCTCTCACGCAAGCTCCATACGGGGTAGCTCAGGAAGCAATGTTCGAGCATTTCATTCATAATAAGTTTTGGTAAGCAAATCAGCTTTCAACATCAGCCTTGCTTTTCTCATTATCAGAGCAGTCAAGTAAGCGGGTCTCCTTAAACTTTAAGCTTGTGAAGGTGAGCTCCTGACTCTAAGTAAGCCGTAAATTAAAAGCACGTCCAAATCGTTTGTAGTCCAATCAAAACCCACTTAAAATCAAGTAAGAACCTTTTACAAGTCCTTCTATTATTTCCTAGGATTTGTGGAAAATGTCTTTCAATCTATTTTTTACCCCAAAATGCATCTGCCTTTAAAGTACAGGCTAGTCGGGTTAAGTCGTCTCTCACCTTGTGTAAAGTCGTCTCGCGCGGGCGTGTACATGGGGATTCCGCGTACAAGCTCGTAAGAACCTTTAGCTGGAAGTCATCTCATCTCG